>WAAD01034887.1:35686-161483 GCA_013389945.1 Fregata magnificens | reverse complement strand
GAAAAGGGGAAACATAACCCCCATTTTTAAAAAGGGAAAAAAGGAAGACCCGGGGAACTACAGGCCAGTCAGTCTCACCTCCGTGCCTGGCAAGATCACGGAACAGATCCTCCTGGAAACTATGCTAAGGCACATGGAAAATAAGGAGGTGATTGGTGGACAACATGGCTTCACTAAGCGCAAATTGTGCTTGACAAATTTGGTGGCCTTCTACGACGGGGTTACAGTGTTGGTGGATAAGGGAAGAGCAACTGATGTCATCTACATAGACTTGTGCAAAGCATTTGACACTGTCCCACACGGCATCCTTGTCTCTAAATTGGAGAGACACGAATTTGACAGATGGACCACTCGGTGGATAAGGAATTGGCTGGATGGTCGCACTCAAAGAGTTGTGGTCAATGGCTCAATGTCCAAGTGGAGACCAGTGATGAGTGGTGTTCTTCAAGGGTCAGTATTGGGACCAGTGCTGTTTAACATCATGGACACGTGGACAGTGGGATTGAGTATGCCCTCAACAAGTCTGCTGACGACACCAAGCTGTGTGATGAAGCCAACACACTGGAGGGAAGAGATGCCATCCAGAGGGACCTTGACCAGGCTTGACAGGTGGACCCGTGCGAACCTCATGAAGTTCAACAAGGCCAAGTGCAAGGTCCTGCACATGGGTCAGGACAATCCCAAGCACAAATACAGGCTGGGCGGAGAATGGATTGAGAGCAGCCCTGAGGAGGACTTGGCAGTGCTGGTTGATGAGAAGCTCAACATGACCTGGCAATGTGCACTTGCAGCCCAGAAAGCCAACTGTATCCTGGGCTGCATCAAAAGAAGCGTGACCAGCAGGTTGAGGGAGGTGATTCTCTCCCACTACTCCACTCTCGTGAGATCCCACCTGGAGTACTGCGTTCAGCTCTGGGGCCCCCAACATAAGAAGGACATGAACCTGCTGGAGTGAGTCCAGAGGAGGGCCACAAAGATGATGAGAGGGCTGAAGCACCTCTCCTAAGAGGACAGGCTGACTTGGGGTTGTTCAGCCTGGAGAAGAGAAGGCTCCGGGGATAACTTATAGCAGCCTTCCCGTACCTAAGGGGGCTTATAAGAAAGCTGGAGAGGGACTTTTTACAAGGGTGTGTAGTGATAGGACAAGGGATAATGGCTTTAAACTGAAAGAGGGTAGATTTAGATGAGATATAAGGAAGAAATTCTTCACTATGAGGGTGGTGAGGCACTGGAACAGGTTGCCCAGAGAAGTTGTGGATGCCCCATCCCTGGAAGTGTTCAAGGCCAGGTTGGATGGGGCTTTGAGCAACCTGGTCTAGTGGAAGGTGTCCCTGCCCATGGCAGGGGGGGTTGGAACTAGATGATCTTGAAGGTCCCTTCCAACCCAAACCATTCTATGATTCTATGATTAACACAAGCTTTCTACAAATAACCTTGCCATCCTCCTGAGGCCCACACTGAAAACAAACAGCTTTGCCAGAGCCCAGAAAAGTCTGATTCTTGTTTTAACTTGTATCTTTTCACATCATAAAGCAGTCTGGAGATTTCACGCCTACCAGCTTCTGCCAATAATCCATTAAAGGAGAAACAGCCCCTTCATGTAGAAAGCAGAAAATGAGCGGTTGCTTGCACAATGCTGTTTTGGGGAAAGAAGATAAAAACATGGCATAATTAGCCAGATAAACTGAGCTGCCCAAGCTTTTGTTACTGCTTTCTTCCATTGCCTCAGATGTGAAATTTTGATGCTGAGCAAGGTCTTTTCTGAGTTCCTAGCAAAGTTTTTTGTTCCCTGTAGAGAGGCCAGTCACAAGTTCAGGATCCAGATGGTCCTGCTCTCCCCATCCCTCTCTCCTCTTTCCTCTCTTCCTCTTGCCAAGTAAACAACCAAAAGCTTCAGTAGGGTCACATTTACTTTCTCTCTACAGATTCTGGCTGGCTGCTGGAGAAAAACTATGGCTCTAAACTGACTGTGACCAATGATAAATCAGATAGTGGGTCGTCTTTTCAGTTGTGCTGAATCTCCTTTGAATTGCTCCAGTGGCAAATGCACCTGCTCTATGTCCTTTCTGGGAGGGGTTTTCCATGGTGGGTATGGCTGCAGAACGACCTCTCCTGCTGGGGGATGCCTGGTGGGGAAGGGGAGCAGAGGGCTGGGAGTCTGGTCATCTCTCTTCAGTATAGATGAGCTGGGGTAGGATCAACAGCATGTCCATGCAGCGATGAGCAGCTGAAGGCAGAAATCTCCATGGGAGCTGGAAGAAGATGGTAGGGAACTGCAGGTGAGGAATAGCAGTGCTCGGTTGCTGCTGCCCTGCACCCAGAGCTGCTTGGGACCAGTGAAATTCAGTTGCGTTTTACACTCTGCACAGGCTAAACAGAGGTACAAAGAGGAGGAATGAGACATTTCTGAGTTTTGTCCATGTAGTTGTCTGGGCTTTTGATTTATGCCAGAGGAACCATGTCCAGCATGGGCACCATCCTGCCCTTGTAGCCCTGTCACAGAAACAAAGACGACAGCAGCTCCAAATATTTGGTTTTCTTAAAGAAACGGGACTTAGGGTGGCCTAAAGAAAAGAATAAGGAAACAAAAATTATATGCAGCAGGTTACAGTTTTAGTTGAAATCCTTCAAAGCATTTTGGTAGGAGAGGGGAAGCGAGGGAAATTGTTGCTGAAATGGAAATGTTTCATGCAGTGGAAAACTCTGACTTAATTTCCAAAACCATGAAAGACTGCAGTCAAAACAGGAGCTGTAATGCCTCTTAAAAGTTGCATTTTACAACTGCAGCTGTCATTCCCATCTTAAGGCTGGGATCCCAAGATGATCCGTCAGCCTCCTCACCCTGGGAGGCCCTGGCCTCGCTCCCTGGGGGAGAGGGGGCGATCCTGGCCTCTAGGGAAGCTGAAGGATACAGAGAACAAAGTGCAACTCTAGTCTAAAGACACTGTGACACTCAGTTTTCAGGTATTTACATATCTGTTGTAGTATCTCAAAGGGCAGTTACATTTTCTATCAAAAAACATCTTTTTGGAAAGGCTTGTTTTCATTCAGAGGCAGTTTCAGCATTAGCAGTGTCTATTAGCAGTGGTTCTGTTAATGAGATTCACTCCAGGACTGGTGCACGACAGCCTTCTCCATGTGACTCATGCTTTGTCCTTTCATCTGCACGAAGCTGGCTTTATCCGCAGTAATAGGGGTGGAAGGTGAGACCCATGCAGCAGTCTTGGGCAAGGACACTCGGAGAAAAGAGAGGGCACCAGGAGATGGACAGAGGCAGCCAGAATGAGTAGGATGTACCCAGTCACCTCTAAATCCTACTGTTTAAGTCCCAGTGAAGCTGATCACATAAGATACCCATGATACTACCCATGGTAAATTAAACGTTGCAGAGCTCTGTGGTGCTGGCTGTCCCTTCCATCGGCAAAGCACGCTGCCCCTCAACTGACTGACGTGGATAGAGTTACTGGGGTCATGTTTTCACATGCATAAACTGTTCAATCATTTCTCTTAACACATCAGCAACATAAACACTTGACTTCCTCAGGCCTTTAAACATGTTCTTATTTTCTTCTTTATCTTACTGTGCAACTTAGTTTGCTGTCGGTTGTTGTTCTGACTTTGTCCTGGCTTGGTTGTACAGTAGTTTGTTATAAAGGGGATGTCTTTTCTAAGGTTTCTAAGCTGTGAACTGAGCTTTGATAATTCCTATTTATCAAACAATATCAACTTCCAAATACTATTGAATTGAGCCTTCAACACCAAAGGAAAATCCACGTCCTTCTCCAAATGAGCACAGGTGGGGTGGTTTTGGTGGCTTTGTTTTGGGATTTTAAATATCTGTACTGCCCACAGGGGTACTGGTTCATTCTGGGTCTCTAACTATACAGCAGCACTATAAGTAGTAACTATAGTATCAGAAAATCATTGGAAAATCTGAAATGTGGAACTTGGCAGAATCTGGGATGACTGGGTCAGTGAACTGCTACGTCACACTTTTCTGAAAGAAGAAACAATTGCTATTTGTTTTCCAATGGACTGACTGGACATGGGGCTGTGGTACCAGCTGGAGAAAAGGTATTGCTTTCATCCTCTGTGTGATCAGAAGGCCATTTTCATACAAAATGTCATCCAGATCAGTCCAGTGAGCAGTCCAGTCCTATCCAGCCCACTGTCCAGTGCTTTGGATGAAGAGCCATCACTACTGCACCCTCACTGGAGAGCATGGGGGGACCACAGACAAGCCTCTCACCAGTGCCTACCCAGGTGCTTGGCACCATGGGTCCCCATATCAATGTCACTTTCAGGGACAGTCACATTGATGTGAAGGTGGGATTATGCTGTTTTGGGCAATGGTATTACATTGCTCCTTGCTAGCAGCTTTTCAGGTTGAGAGGGGTTTTCAAATGCAATGGCAATGTGTGACAATACGGTGCCTCCTGTGAGAAGAATGCACCGCTGGGAACGGAGAAATGCAGGTTCAAGTACCCAATGTCCCAGGTCAGCTATCTAACATTATTTAGCAAAAAAAAAGGCCTGTGAAGTGGGACCCAATCCCAGAGCTGGATACTTAGTTCCCTTTGTTCAAAAACCCCACACTCTGTAAGGCATTACCTAAAGATTGCTGCTAGGGACGTTATGGAAAGAGTTCATGTGATCTCCTTTACCTTCCCGTAGCTTGGGCAGCTGATTTGGGATTGAAGGGATGTGGTGTTTCCACTGAGGAGCCCGGGCCACTGGCACCCAGCCCTACATGCAGCCTGCCCCAGAACAGAGCAGCAGTCACTGATTTTTTTAAAGCGCTGCAGCACAGGGACACAGTGTTCATCTCTTATTAATGGCATGGTGATTAGAAATTAATCTGAGGCTCTTTCCCTGTCCTCAGGTTGAGAGGTCCAAATTACATCTCATGGCAGTGCCTGGGCAAGAGCAAGGTGGAGGCAGTACCAAGCCCTGCTTCAGCAGCTGCCCAGGATGGAGCTTGGGATTCACAAGGTGAGAATGGAGCAGGATCTGCAACACAGCAGTGGGACATTTTGGAGAGCATGTGTGAAGCTGAACTCCTGGGCTCTGGGCCCAGGTCAACAGCTGCCAGCCGAGGCACCAGTGCCAGCTCTTACCACCACTTGCCTACCTGTCCTAAAGGTTAGCATCCTTGGCACCAGTACCACTCCTTGTACTGGTCCCAAGGAAGCAATAAGCACGGGGCATGAACAGTATTCAGCTGCTGTCCCACAGGGCTTTTACTAGCTGGATAATTCTTGGTGACTCAAGGAGGGCTGGTCTTGAGGCGTAGTTTGATGCCAGAGCTATTAAAAGTGATGCTACCTTTGGACTGAGACAAAAGACAAGTTCGAGGCTAGATCTGAAAGAACTTGATGCTGCCTGCAATGAGTGCCTCTAGCTTCATCAGTTGGTGAGTCACTTAGGAGCGTCTAATTCAGTGACTCTTAGGAAACAAAACTTTAGCAACCAGCTCTCCTGTTTAGACTGGTGTGAGGGAGAGGTCAAGGGCTTGTTTCACTGCAGCCTGGTGCAAAGCAGTGTCAGATGCTTCGTCTCCAATTTGGTAGTGTTTTCCTGCAAGCTTGCTCTAGTATAGAGATTTGGCAGCCTGCAGGAGAGCTGTGAATGGAACATGCTGTTATGACATTGGAAACCTTGGGCAAGATGTTCACCAGGCATAAGTCAGTAAAGCCCCTGTGTTTTATAGGTAATGAATCACCCCTCATACAGAGTGACGGGTGCTGTGATAACACAGTGCAGCATGTGTGTTGCTGACTAGTACAAAAGTACTGCCATGGTAACATGGGATCTGTGGTGTTGGGTTAGCATCCTGCCCTTTCTTGCTCCTCCATTCCTGCTCACACCATCTGGCCCTGGAGAGCCTCTGCCTCTGACACCCTCCTCTACCTCTTCCACCCTAGAGCTAAGGAGCCCCACAGGGCTGGATTGCCACTGGGGAGGGAGTGTAGGAAGGAGGATGAGTGCAAGAGAATTGCACCCGTTCTCCTCTTTTGGCTTCTGGTGCTCTTGGAGCTGCCGGGTGGTCTCAGACCTTGTGTAGTGGACTGGGGAGGGGGCTGTGTGCACTGAGGGGAGGGGGGTGAGGACTGGGCTGAGCACAGCCTTGTTCAACTCCAGATTCAGGAGGAATTTCACAGAATCACCGAATCACAGAATGGTTGGGGTTGGAAGGGACCTCTGGAGATCATCCTGTCCAAACCCCCTGCTTGAGCAGGTACACCAAGAGCACGGTGCACAGGACTGCGTCCAGGCAGGTTTTGAATATTTCCAGGGAAGGAGACTCCACAACCTCTCTGGGCAGCCTGTTCCAATGCTCTGTCACCCTCAAAGTAAATAAGTTTTTCCTCATATTCAGGTGGAACTTCCTGTGTTCCAATTTGTGCCCATTGCCCCTTGTCCTGTCATTGGGCACCATTGAAGAGAGTCTGGCCCCATCTTCTTGACACCCACCCTTCAGATATTTGTAAGCATTGATAAGATCCTCCCTCAGTCTTCTCTTCTCCAGGCTAAACAATCCCAGGTCTCTCAGCCTTTCCTCATAAGAGAGATGCTCCTGTCCCCTGATCATCTTCATAGCTCTCCACTGGACTCTCTCCAGTAGGTCCCTGTCTTTCTTGGACTGGGGAGCCCATAACTGGGCAGAGTACTCCAGATGAGGCCTCACTAGGGCAGAGTAGAGGGGGAGGATAACACCCCTCGGCCGGCTGGCCACACTCCTTTTTATGCATGCCAGGATCCCGTCGGCCTTCTTGGCCACAAGGGCACAGTGCTGGCTCATGGTCAACTTGCTGTCCACCAGCACTCCCAGGTCCTTCTCAGCAGAGCTACTTTCCAGTGGGTCAACCCCCAACCTGTACTGGTGCATGGCGTTGTTCCTCCTCAGGTGCAGGACCTTACACTTGCTTTTGTTGAATTTCCTTCGGTTCCCCTCGGCCCAGCTCTCCAGCCTGTCCAGGTCTCGCTGGATGGCAGCACAGCCTTCTGGTGTATCATCAGGCACTCCTCCCATTTTGGTATCATCAGCAAACTTGCTGAGAGTACGCTCTATCCCTTCATCCAGGTCACTGATGAATACGTTGAATTTCGATGGACTAGTGTAAACCTCATGGGCAAAGTGAGCTGGATAGAGCGAGGAACTAGCATGGGGAGAGCAAGAGGCCAAATGCCTCTGAATCCCACTGGCCTCACACTGAAAAGGCTCTGAAGTATCATGATATGGTTTTGGCACTGTGAGTGATTCCAGTAGCATCACTCATCACCATTCCCATGGTGATCTGGTATGTAATACTCTGTCCAATTTGTAACCCCTTCTTTCTCCCAGAGAAGAAGGAACTAAAGTGAGGGGTTCTGCACTAATTCCAAAGCGGATGCCCTGAATCAGAGTGCACCAAAGTATGCACTGATCCCACTCATTCCCAGCATGACCAGTGTAATGCCAATGTTTTTTATTACCAGTGTGTTTCCATTATGCAGCAGTTACATCTATTTTTACCAAGCTTGGATATGCAGGGAAAACAAATGAAAAAGAGCATTAGAAGAATTAGTTAAGGAAAACCAGCTAGCCTGATGCTGAGGTTCGCAATTTTAGTCTGTTGAAGCAGCAGTACCCTAATCTAAAATAGTGCCATGTGGATGCTTTCCACTTTTTCTCACCACATGGTATTATTCCACCACTGCCCACTGGTAGCTTGTTTTGTGCCTTCTTTGTAGCATCTTGCACTGAGTCTGGTCTGCAAAGCCAGACTGCAACTTTCCAGATTCATCAGGCTCTGCCACTAAGTGTATGATATGAATTTTTTCAGAAGTGAATCCTGCTGATGAAAAGGAGAGGATTCTTCTGCAGGAAACCATTAATTGCCTCAAGTCCCCTCCAAATCTACAGGATTTTATTCTGCAGCTCTGCCCTCCTCAGCCTGTGCCCTCACCATACTCTCGTCATGGGGCTGTGCTGCTCCTGGCAGGCCCATGCTGTAGCCGGGAATGCAGGCATGGTGGATCAGAAAAAGTGAAGAAAGAACTCTGTTTCTCTACCCCACTAACTAGTCTTGGACAGTACTGGGATTATTTATTGTTACTAACATATTCTACCTTCAGGATTTCCTGTCCTTGCTATAAAATGCGTATAGCTGCAGACTAGGTCCACGATCTGGGTTTTGAGACCATAAGCTGAACTGATTTCCTCCTTCCTCTTTATTTTTGCAAGGTAGAATAATTTGTCTTGTCTCAGTAGGGCCAGGATTTCAACTGAAGTTTGGGAGAGCTGAGGTGAGGTTCAGGGTTAGACCCAAAGCTGTTAACAGCTTGGGAACTGTCTTTGGACACTATTCTTGGCTCTTTCCCTGGCTCTTCCTCTGATCAAGCACTTCTCTGTGTCTCTGTTTTCTCTCTGTTAAGACAGGATTATTCTGCTAAACCACTTTAATACAGGGCGTTCAGGGAGGCTAGAGAAAGTCCTTGAAATATTGATGGAAAAACCATTGCAGTTCTCACTTTCTCGAACTGTCCATATATAGCTAAACTTAGGCAGTCTCCAAGTGGATTTATTTATCCTAGCAGACTGCGTGCTATGTGGCGTTCTCCAACGATACTCTGCTCCCCAGGTTTACATTCCCAGGGGCTGAATCCTGAAAAGATCAGCTTTGAAGAACATGTTGTGACATATCTCGGCCAAGAAGTACAAGTCTCTCTGTCCTGGCTTTATATCCTGTCTGTTGTCAGATCACCTAAAAGGAGCCTAATCCACTGCTGTTAGTATTACAGGCTGGCAGCAAGATGAGACCAGCAATGCTTTTTGCAATGTGCATACCACACATGCATAGATGCACGTGCTGCTGATGATATATAGCCCCTTTTAGTACCTTCCCCCCGAATATTTCAGTTGTTTAATGTATCTGTTAACTTTCAGAGAAAATGTGAGAGGTGGTGAAATATTGTTCTTTGTGGGGAAACTGAAGCATGGCGTTATATGACTTTTTCCTAGTCTCTTCGTAACTTGCTGGTAGAGCTGAGGGACAGTTTGGATCTCCTTGTTCACAGCTGTTTGTGCAAGACACTGCCCACTGCTGCGATACTCCTGATCTCGTCGGTGATGCTGCTAGTCTGGGTGGTACTGCGTTTGCCAGAGCACTTTGGTGAGCAGGGTGAGTCGCTGGGAGTTTAGCTGACCATGGGGGTATGCGTGCTCCTCACAGAGGAGTGCCACACACATGCCATGCTCAAAGAATGTTTGTTACCTACCTGCCTCATGTCCAGGCTTGATGACAATGCCACCTCCTGCCAGGGCCGCACACGAGGGGGTGGCTGACAGCAGCCTGCCTTGTTCCTGGCTCTGCCCCGGCACAAAAGCCCTCCATGAATTTCTGCCCCCCGCAGCGAGTCTAGGATTGCCAAGTTCCCAGAAAAGGCCATTCCTCCCACGGTGACAGAGCAGGGCTCCAGCCCAGTACAAATCCCTTTGGGAGATCCTCTTTTTCTTTTGGGAGCTTCCCAATGACGCTGCTGCTTTTGTCTCTGTCCCCGTTTCCTCCCTGTGACTCCGGCTGGCCTCTCTGCAACCCGCTCACCTGCTGTCTGAAGTGACCTTTCTCCCGGGTGATGGGTAGCTCCAGGTCTTTGGGTTTTTTCCATGAGCTGTTGCCCATCTTCTGAAGCAGGGAAAGCTCACTCATCAGCATCTAGATGAAGAAAGCAGAAAGCTTGCCCACTGTTGTGCTTCTCACGTGCAGAGAGGTGGCCAGCTGTGATGGCTTCCAGTTACCAAATGGCTTTCCAAATGACTATAGCTGTCTGCAAATTTACCAAGCCTGCTTCTGGGTCTGGGACAGAACAAGTGTAGGCTAGGCTGGTCCACAAGTACCAAGGCTCTGCAAATGGCCGTGCAGCTCTGCCTTTGCTGGCAGGGCCACCTTCTTCTCTTACCACCAACGCCAAGGTAAACCTCGAGCAGCTCCGGCATCAGCACTCGGCCATTGCCGAGCAGAAGGGTCGGCGCCGGGAGGAGTGCTGCCCGGGTGCAGCCCAAGCCCGGTGGGTGCCACTTGAGCCTCCTTGGGACCTGGCCTGGAGTATTGGATCCAAGGTGGTGATCTGAGGAGACAGGCTTTTGCAGGACTGCTTTCTCTTCCCAGTAAGGGCACGGTTTCTCAATTAATCCCAATTAAAATAATGAATAAGGATGATTGATTTAGCCAAAAATATTGGGAATAATCTTTTAACCATAGAAATTGGCTTCAGTAGTAACATTTTGTAAACACAGCTCACAATTAGGCTTCAGTCACCACATCTGTGTATCGCTGTGGCCTGGATTGCACTTGGCCCCCCTCCAGGAACCCACTTGATATCCATGAGAGACTTCCAACAGGGAGGGAATCCAGGCTGTGCAGTGGCCACTGGCACCACTCATTTGACAACAGGGATTTTTTTCTAGCCTGTTCAGATAAGGGGGATATATTTTATATTTGCAGTCAGCAATAACTGGAGAAACGTTCCCCTCTTCAGCTGTTATATGTGACTCTGGGCCCTAAGGATTTCTTGCAAGAAGATAGCATTCAGCACCACAAAGAATTTGATTTTTAGGTGGTGTGATTCTGTTGACATAAATACCACCCTATAAACCATAAATAACATGCTTAATAACATTACGATTTTTGCAGTATCATGTTCCCATAGCAAGGCTTCAAGGTCATGCTGGCTTTTTTTGTAGTCATCTGAGAGGATGACTAAACTCTTTATCAAGTTCTGGTTTGTAGCTGAGAGAGTCTCGTGCTTCCTGATGATAGCTCTCACCACGGGGACCCTACCATGTTCCAAATAATCGGTAGAAGGGCACAAGGGAAATGGACCACAAAGTGGATATAGGTGCCACCTACCATATATCACATATACCTTATTGTCCTTTCTTTGCATGGTAGGGGCCAAATCCTGCTGATGTACAGATTTCTTCCTGCAGGATATGTTATTCTGACTGCTCATGGACCTCTGAGGAAGTGCCTGTACCTTACAAAATCCATGAAGGACCAGGACCTCTGCATAACAGCCTAATCTCACTGCTGGGGAGCGTGTCTAGCAGTGGGAATCAATTCAAGAGGACTAGTTAGGAGCACTCCTATCTCAGCACTCAGCTTGCTCCCCTCTACTGCATCTGGAGGTCATCTCAACAATCATGAATTCCAAAAATAGAAATTGGGAGTTCTTTGTGCTTGCCAGTTTTTAAATGTGACAGTTTCACATTTTCAGGTTCTTTCCCTGCAACTTTGAAGAGGCTTGACACAGACTCCTAGGAAAAAAAACACACCGTGCCTTCTTCCCCACCCCAGCCTGAACAGTGGAGACTGCTGCTTAATCTGCTGAGTCCAAAGCATCAGCTAGTCTGAGGTGTGAGAAAATTATGTAAAGACCCTCTGCTGGTGGATGTCTGACAAAAGGAAACAACCCTGTTTTACTCAGAGAATGTGGAAAGGTAAGAAAACAAGGCGGCTGAAGTGATTTCATTTCAAAGTTTTGTCAGGGAAATGTCTTGGACTTCATACCTCTACTGAGGGCTTTAACCTTCTAATCCTGGGGAATCTAATTTCTGGAAAACATGGTGATAAGGATGGAAAGGAGGAAAACTCTTCACCAAGTAAGGTGTTGCTCCATGAATAGAGAATGAATACAGCCAGAGTCTGTAGTGACCCAACAAGGAAATTAATCCAGTGTGAGACTTCACATCAATGAGTGAAATGGGTTTATAAAAGAACCTGTTTGTTTGGGTTTGCGTTTTGTGGGGGTTTTTTTTGTTTTGGCAGTTTGTGTTTTTTTAAAGTCTGCATGGGGACTTTTGTGTCCTTTAAACAAGCTATTCCTTCAAACAGACTTGACCTTATAGTAAAAGCAAGCCAGTGACTTTTCATGGCTCAAGGTCTAAATGTTGCCAAGAGATAAACTATTTATAGGCTTAACACCTGACTAGGTGTCAAATAGCTCTTGCTGATAAACCTTTTGGTGCAGAATTATCACTTCACACTGAGATTAGACTGAAAACCCACAGACCTGGAATGCTTGAAAGGATTCAGGTAGGATTTAAGATGCATTTAATAAAGTGCATTTCATGCATCTTCTGTAAGGTATGTGTAACTCAGCAGGATTAGAGACTTTGGTGATGACAGACAGGTCCTTTACCTGTATGTAAACAACACATCAGTGAATTTACTTAAAAGAAAATCACCTAAGTGTTTAAATACAGCATTAAAACACAAATGGGTTTATCTACACCAAATGAGCCTTCTGCAAGCTGGATCTATGTTTAACAGCCTCCACTGGGTGGTGGCCCCCTCATTCTAACACAAATATTCCCTTGACCCCAGTGTATTTGTTATAAAAGCAAGAGAAAAGAGTATCAAAGCTTGTTGGACTGACTTGCTTGTTTGGAGAAGCTGACAGAGCATAGCTGACCTTAGACATTTGGAGGGGGCGGGTCAGGGAGCAGGACTGTGTTCATTTTATAGTGTAATAAATGTTTCAACATATCACAGCCTTCTTGGTTGCCTTGCATGGGGCTACAGGGGTCATAACCAATTTGCTGAAAAACATTGGGCTATAAAACAGTCTGGAGCCTCTTCTACTGCAACTCTAATCCTCTAATAAATAAGTGGAGAAAAACGGACTGTGTCACTCACAAAAGGGTGGAAGCAGAAGTTCAGAGCTGTCTCCCATCCATACTGCTCCAATGCAAGCATGTGCTCTGGAGCCGTTCTAGGGCAAGGTCCACAGTCACCTGGAGGGAGAGAATCCGACCATGGTCAACCATGTTGGCCAACCCTCAAGTCCTGGGGGCCGAGGATGTGCCTGTGTGGTCTGAGAAAAGTGCTAAGCAAGGCCAATAGGCTGCAATTTGTCCAGGTAGGTTTCTTCAGGTTGGCTCTACCTCTACCCCAAGTGTTGTATGGTTATGTGGAGCCAGGAGCACAACACAACTAACAGTCAAGGATGGAAATGGGAAGCAAGGGGGTCAGGAGGCTCAGGGTGCTTATAGCCACTTTCAGTCCAGTCTGTGCTTGCAGTGATTGTGTGGTGGAGCCATCCAAGCATCACTGCCCTCTTCCTCAGGCACAGCAGCCCTGCTGACTGCAGCACATGGTTGGAGTCTGCAGGTCTAAGAGCTCCCTGTGCAAGAGGCATGCTTTAGACCCCACCTTCAATAGCAGAGAAGCTCAGCAAGGCAGAAATGAAACACATACTTTGTAAATCTTTTCAGCAACTTCATGTCATCTTGGTATAACCCAAATCCTGAGCGGACAACATCATCAACTAATTGCTGTGATGCTGCTGAGCTGCACTATGCAGTCCTGACTTTCTTTCTTTCTAAGCACAGTTGTATTGGTAAGTTGAAGAATTCTGTCCCTTGTGCTGGTATCAGCTGGAGAAGTGTGTGCTCCTAGTTCCCGGCAGTAAGACTACGCAGATCCCATGGTCAAACTGGGCTGCAGCTATTATAGAAGGGATCTGGCTCCCTTGTCCTCTACCCACAGCTTGATAGTGCTGGCCAGGCACACAGGCTCAGTCCCAGGAAAGTGGGTCTGACTCGCTCCCTGCTGTTCCTGCCGTCAGCTGCCAGCTACACCACCAGCACACCTCTCTGCACAGCTGATTGCTGGTGACTGCATTTACCAGACCACAGCTCAGGAGCAAAGGGAGGCAATGACAGTTGCTCTTATTACAGTAGAAGAGCCAGCAGGTGCCTTAGAGTAACACTTACTGTCAGGCAATCTGTCACTGGTTTTCAGTAGGAAGTCTTCATATACTTCGTATTTAGCAACTTTCCTCTCTAGCTTTTGCTGCCTGCAAAGAAAATGAAGAAACACACAAGACTATTTTGGAAGAGTTAGTTCAAACAGTGAGAATAAAATATGTTGTTAAAGGGATCCTTTGGTGTCAAAGGAGCTTTTAATTGTGGTATGCCACACGAAGAGGATTTCCATGATGTTGGAGGAGTATATAAAAACAACTGTCCTTTGAGGGGGAAATCTGGCAGTCCTGACAGTTCAGCCTCCTGATTGCCTCCTGAAATAATAGGAATGCTAATAATCCTAATACCTAATAATAGCAAGTATTAAGTATTTCTTAATGTCCTGTGGTACTAGACATTAATGAGATCTACTCCCAAATACTGTGTGCAGTGTTCATGAAAGGCAGACTCGGACCAGACAGGTGCAGGCAGGGAGAGCTGAGCAGAGCAGGGGAACCGAGAGCCTGTCTGGGACAAGGGGAACTTGGCTGGCTTAACACTAGCGAGAAAGTATCCCAGAGTGGAAACCAGCACTTTCTATAAATAAAGCAGGGGCATAACACCCGGGAGAACGAAGAGCCAGTTAAGCTAAAGGACAGAGTTGGCAGCAAAAGAAATAAAGGGCCATGAGTCAATTAGAAGAAAGTTTGTAATCAGAGGAGAGAGGTCTTGAACAATGTATCACTGGGTGTAAGGGGAGCTGGGGCTAGAGCCATGTTGGACACTGTCCCTTTGCATACTGTCATTGCAAGCCACAGCCCCTTGAAAGCCCTCTAATGCTGGAGGTGCCTAAATCGCTTAACACTCTCCCATAGGCATTGAGAGTCTCCTGGGAGCTGCAAGCTCTGTGTCCCCACGTGCCCAGCACTGCTCAGGCTGAGCAGCTTCATGCTTTTGCTCACACCTGAGCCCCGTCAGAAGTGGCTGATCACCAGCTGATGTCCTGGGGCTTAAACATGGAGGGGTCCTTACCGTGGGGTTGCAGCGGGCTGTTAGCTCCAAGCCCCTAGCAATATTCATCAAGAGCCACTGTATTTTAAACATGACTAGAGGAGGAGGAAGCAGTGCTCCACTACCCACATTTTTACACAGCTTCTTTATTGACAGCCAGGCTAGATACCAGGGGCTAATCCCCACTGACTGCAGAAGGAACCTGAGCTCCCAAATCTTGAGTCCCCTTTGGCTATAAATCAGGATTTGCATTGCCCAGCTCAGCAGTTCTTGCAGCCCATTACTGTGTCTAGCCCAGATTTCCTTGCTTGTTTTTGTTGGGTCTTGTTATATTCTGAATGTGGATTGTACATAATGTTTACTACCACAGCAGGGGACAAGACTTAAAGATGCAATGGGTCCCTTTTAGTACCTTGCTCCTATTACCAATACTGTACTATCATGCTAATTTTTTTTATTAAGTGAATAATTGGAACAATGGAGATACATGAAGTTGGATGAGACCATGTGCAGACAGAGGCAGCCCTGTGTTACACAGACTGATATTGTGGCAGGGGGAGCTTAGCCCTTACCTGACTCAATTTTTCAAGCTCTGCTACCAGTTTATTTTTCTCTCCCTCTGTCATTTCATTCAACTCTACTTCTGCTTGGTAGTTTGGATTGCTCGTTTCCTCTGCACACCGTTAGCCTTACAAAAACTGATCAAACTTAAAGAGCTTGATTCCTGTTCTGGCACGAAAGAAATGAAATGGTGCATTTAACAGGCAGATGAGGCACTCCATGCAGGGACTTGGTAAAATGCCGCATTATCCAGTGTCCTGTATAGACTTACTAGCTTCCAGCAGATCAAGTCCCAAACGAAGTGTCCACACTGGGAATGGAGCATGGGGGAAGATGCTTATGTAATAACTGGCCCCAATGTCACTGCTGAACCTAACCCGAAGGATTTTAAAGCAGAAGCAAAGACCTAGGCTTCAGTCTATGCAGGCTGCAGCACTGACTCATGGGTCATGGTAAAATACGAAAGTCACTCCTGCCACCGCAGGTGGGATGTGCACTTGTGAGAAAGCGAAAGAGACAGCGAGCACACTACTCTCCCTTGGAGAAAGACTATCGTTTGCATCTCTTCCCTTGCTCCAATGGACTATGCCTGCTGCTTAATTTTCCTACCGATTGTAACACATGTGTGAATGTGCAAACACTCCCCACGAACAGCCAGAAGAGGGTCACCAAGGGATGAAGCAGGACTAAACCCTGACGCCAGGGCTCTCCCTCCTAGCACAGTGAGAAGAATGCTTACATCTTGTTGCGCTTGGCAGCCAGTTCTGCTCTCCGCTGGGACGCAGCTTCCATTCTCGCTTTAATTTCTTGCCTCTTGGCAATGAGCTGTGCTGTGACACGATTGACTTCGGCCTCTCTCGTTAGATACGGATTCTTCTGGAGTGTGTTTGCACTGCTTTCCAGCATCTTGCTGGGGGCCTACCAACAGAACTGGCTTTGCAAGTCAGTAAAGGCACACAGCAAATCCCTTTGCACTTGCATTAAGCCAAGTCAGAGTACAATAGCTCTTTGTCCTAAAGCTGGCCAAACTCTCAAGTTCCACCCTTCACCCTCACAGTACAGGCATACACTTTACCTGGTGACCCCAAACCAGAACAGGAGTGTGACAGTTTTAAGAAGTTCCCATTTTGTCAAAATAAACCATCAGACTTCCTCAGGCCATGCTAGGAGCCATCATGACCCAGGGTCTCATCCTGCCACAGCCCCCAAGAAGCATAAAGTGGGAAGAGACCCTGCAATCAGGGGTGCAGCTAAGCAGCAGCAAAGGGGACAGTGGTGGGCTGGGCTCTACTTGCACCATTATGACCAGCGAGGCTGGTGGGACACTACCATGTGGGTCTGAGCAGCCCTCAGAGCCTCTGACATCCATGGAGCTGGCTGGGTCAAGCTGGGAAATGCCCAGACTGTAGCCAAGCCTCCCTCAGTGCTGTCTTTATGCTGGTTTTGGTGCACGTTGATTTGAATGAATAGTAAGTTGTCGCACAAGGGCTGGTGTGGGACAGACTTTCTAGGTATGGGTCTAACCTCCAGAAAGATGTAACCTTGTGGGGGGTTTTTAATTGAGTAGAGGGCATCCTGGCTATCTCTAGGCATTTCAAAGAGGTGCCAGAGTTAGAAGATTAACCAACTCTGAAGCTGATGAACAAAAATAAACATCCTGAGAGGTCAGTGCAGTCCACCCAAGCTCTGCAGTGCCCAAGGAAGTACCACCTCTCTCTCTCATGATTCAGGGGCGCGTAAGGGGATGAGATTGTAGAGTATTGCTCAGTGCCTAGAGTTAGGTGGGACGCATCCGGGCAAAGGAGCTGGGCAAGTGCAGAGGCACGTCCCGCTTTCTGCACAGAGGAGGGAGTACCTGAGGTAAGACTTGAAACATGTCATGAACCAAACAGGAGTTGTGCCTAACTGCAGATGCTATTGTTGAAGAGTTGGAACTAAGATTTGTTTCCTTAACACAGTATGTTTTTCTTCTTTGGTTGCATTCCTGATTTGTTACCTTTTTCTCGTAATGAATAACTGCTTTTGGGTGGTATAAAAAAATGTATAACTTTTTGATGTATGATTTTCTTTGGGGGAAGTCCCCATATAAAAATGTGGCTCAGCTCGAATTTGAACAGACACTTTGAACCTACTGTATGCTTGGCTTCCTGCACTCATGACACCTCCTCACCTCAGCTGTCGATACACTGTACTAAGGTAATTTTCCTGAAGAACACAGTGCCACGTGCTCACTTCTCTGGGGGCCCAAACTTGGATCCAAATGACAACAGACAAATAGTTGGAAACATCTGGGGTGAACTTGGCTGACACACACACTGTGCACTGAGAGGGCAGCAGTTTATTTAAGAGTTAAGAGTTTGCTTTGATTTAAAGAGAGAATGCCGTTCCCTGAGATTCTCTGACATACACATGAATAGGCAAAGAGATTTGTCCGACCTCATGGATGATGGGGATCTGAGTGACACCTTTGTCCTCCTCTTCCCTGGGAAAATACACAACAGTCAATCAAATCAACCAACACACCACCCAAATCATGAATTTCTTACTTGGTATTCACTTGTCTGTATGTGGTGAAATGGCCTTTGGCTTCAGCAAGCATTTTGCCCTTAGAAAAGAGTTCATAGCTGACCTTCTCTGTGTAAAGCTGTTAAAGAAGGGAGTCACCTAGGGATATGCAGAAAAAGCTGAATGTCATGCAGGACTGCCAATCTTTCTGGCCTCACACCCACACTATGAGAGCAAGGAGAGCAAGACTCATCCCTCATCTCTCAGAGGCTGTTGGAGGTGACCATTTCTCCTCCCCTCCCCTGGGGACCAGAGGAAGGGACTGACCATATGTTAGTACTGATGATGCTGCCTATCGCCTAGGGCATGCAGGGCACAATTGCAGGTCACCTTGGTTATCTTCATTCCAGACTTGGACTCTCTCTGCTGGCAGGTAACACCACCAATGTGGGACAAGGTGTTTACATCAGCCAGGAAATTACTCAATTGACATGTTTTTAAAAAATTAGCATTAGTTATTTGCCAGCAAAGACTGGTCAGGCAAGAACTTCTATCAGGTTTCTTTTGATAATATTTCTAGTTACTGGTTTTCTGTTGAGACACAATTATTTAATTCTTTGGCCAAGTCATAAGCTCAATGATGCTGATGTAAATGGAAAGGGAATCAGTTGTATTTATTGGTGTTATAATCGGGTGAGTTAGAAGAGCTGAGGGCAGAATGCATCTCCTTGTCTCTAGTAGACTTGTCATCAGCATAATGAATGCAGTGATGGTTTGAACAGTTCTTTAAAAATGTATGAATTGATGACAGGGGAAGTTTAATATTCTGATTTTTATAAAGCTTGATTGTTTTCAAAAGCAATTACACTACTTGGAAAATTTTATTTTATGAAGCAAGGTCATTTCAGTAATTTTTGTTATTTCAACATTTCTTTTAGGTTCAGTATCAAGTTAAAATGGAAATGTAACAAGAAATCTGATGTATTTTATTAGATTTTGTTTTTTAAAGAAAGACTACACTGCATGTTTACAAACAGATCAAGAATTTGCTTCTGGAATCAGACCTTGTATGAGAAATATCAGCTTGCAGTGATGAGATTTTTTTTCCTAATACATTTCTTAACCCTGATAATAATAATGATATGTAGTGCATTGTCATGGCATACAATCACACAGCTCTGCTCGGTAGTTTATGATAGCAAAAATGAGAAAGGGTTGTGTTGAGACAAAGAAGAGAGTCTCTTTCATTGCTCTGGCATCAGTGCTTTCAATGCCAAAGGGGCTTTGGTCTGAGTGTTTACAGAGATGACTGTACTTTGAAATGTTCTGCACACAAAATGAATGGCTGTTTTTATAAATATGTATATCTATATGGGCAGGCTCCTTATGAGGACAAAGTGGACTAAATACAGACTGAGGAAATATAAAACAGACCTGTCCAGCTTCTTGACAAGTTGGTGCAAAGATTATACTTTAGTACTGCACTCAGGGACCAGGCAGAAGATACGTTGCATCATATTGCACAATGGAGAAAGGCATTCAGGAGGCAGGCGGGTTTTCCAGCAGTAAGGTTCAACCCAGAAATTACCAACACGACAGCCTTTATATCGCACTTCTCTTTTAAGTTTAACATCAATGTTAAACTCTGAAGATTTGAAATTTTATAAATCTGCGAGCCCAGATCCTGATAGGGAAGATTGACATATATTTATCAGTATAATTCAGAGTGCGATGGTCTCTTGGATGGATCCTTCTCTGTCGATGGATGCAAAACAGCTCCTGAGGGTTTTCTTCAGATGAAATGTTTGTCCTGCCACCTCTGCAGAGATTAATTCAGTGGACACTGCTGCTGGAATCTTGGAGAAAGTACGTGGTCTCATAGGTTTTACAAACAGGAAAATGAGATATGGTCCCAGCTACTAATTTTCCACTGGGCACAGAATAACCCTGGCAGATATGGGATGAAAAATGAGGCTTCCGTTCCAGGATTAGTCCCATTTAAAGTGTCTTAAGTGATCTTATGCATTTGATTTGTTTATGGTTATGAATTTTGGAAGTCTAGAGTCTTTTATTACTGGGAGTGGAGGTCTTTGAGGGCAAGCTGCAAGAGAATGGTCTCAAAATGTGCAAAACTAAGGGGCATGTCTGGTACGTTGCTGATTCTTTTGAAGAGATACTCTATTGGAAAGAAATGCTGCCAACGCACGTGGGAAGGACTGTGCCCCTTGGATCTTTTGCACCATTTTGAGAAGGCCGATGGGCGAGTCAGCTAGATGTAGGCAGCTAGGCAAGTAGGTTTGGGCAGCAATTTAGATAAAGCAGGTTAATACATGTATGTGTCAGAGCTCTGCGGTATGTAAATAGATACCACAGTGGTGGGCACATTACAGTTGAGGGATAGATTAGATGGACTCAGGCGTGAGCAGCAGCTGCACATACTCAGTTTCCCAGATCTGTCCTAGGCTTTTTTGGGGCTGAGTCAACCATTTGTGCACATATGTGTCATATTATGCATGGTGTTGTTCTGTCTTTTATTTTTATTGACTCCATATTATCTGCTATAAATTCTGATTTTGCAATGATGAATCATCTCACTGCCTTCTACAATCCCCCTTCCCTATGTTGCAAGACAGATTTAAATTCAGTCAGTGCGTACTGACATCATCCCAGTTTGTTTTTATTTTCTGGGATGCCACCCTTAAATGCACAGCCCTAAGTTTACAGATAGAGCTGTTTTACATGTACGGGAAAGTTACTATTCAGTCATTCTTCCTTTTTGTCCTAAATTCTTTTGAAACACTGCTGTTTCTGAAAATCTCCAACCAGCATGGACCAGAAACCCATAAAGGTTTCTTCTTTTAAATTCAAGGGTATGGTGGGGTTTGAAATTAAGTCATGTACCTGTACTCACCCAACTGGGTCAGCCAAACATTTCTTTTGCTGTTCTGCAGCTGCAGCAAATACCTCATGTGAGACTGCTGGGGACCCCGAGTGGCTCATGATGAGTTGGGAGCGCAGTATGCACTCCATAGAGTGCTCTATGCACTAAGCTGCATGTATTTTGATGGCTTCTCCTGCAAAGGGAGGGAGCAGAGTTGGGGGAGAAATCTTTTAACAGTTTCTGCCTGCGTCGACACAATTCAACCTCCTTTGTTTTAATTATACCAAATTATGATTTGGAGCAACATAAATTTCAAGATGGATGCAAATCTCCTGCCGATCTCCACTGGGCGGGGGGGAGCTGTGGGGAGCTGCATTCCTGGCCATGGCTGCAGTCCCTGTTCCCCTAGCAGCCTTGGCCGTGTCCAGGCAGAGATGGTGGGGCAGGCGATCATGCGTCTCGAGGCTTGCCCTGGCAAATATTCCTTCTGCATGCCACTATGCAGAGATCTGCCAAGTCATGCTAACACCCTTATCTGGGCAAATGTCCCTTCCTTGCCACACATAACACCTCGGGGAAAATTTCAGCCTGAAAGCTTCAAAATCAACTGCAAAAAATTCAATATAATCAGTTCCCAGGATACCTCCAAAATACAAATGCTGCAAACAGAATTGGAGGATTAGGGTTAGATTTCTTTGATTTTTTGGAAGCTGCTCGACTTTCTTGGTGCTGCCCTTTTTTACACACAGTTCCCAGTCCTTTCTTTGCATCTGTGTGTGCATGTGTGTATATCTACTGCAGTGTATGCAGAGATACAAAAATTTCATCTTTTTTTATCTTCCTCCAAACTGTGGTTCTCTCAGCAGTATTTTGTTTGATTTGCACAGCAAAGTGCGTCTTTCCTCTACGAAATAAGCAAAAGAGGTGCAGAGTCCCAAGCTTATATCTGGGTTATGCCATTTTAGTTATGTGTAATTGTAGCTTTATTTTTATGTAATTTTTTTGGTTCTCTGCTAATATGCATACTGTGCTGCAAATCTTTATGATGATTTTTTTCTGAGGATGCTTAGCCAGTACAGAACTCTGACCTGTCCACCCATGATGGTAAAGACATATACTTCCTAAGACAACCTCTTTTTTCTGCTTGCTCCAATTCAGCCTAACCATCTGCATAATGCACATCTACTTTTTATATTTCATTGATGCTGTGCTCAGACAGAGTGGTGGACTTTGTGCACAAGTATGTCATCAGGTCCTTTCCGGGTCTATTTGCAATTGTGGTTGTCAGCAAATTACCCTGAACCATATGGGATCAGCAGAGAGCTTTTCACTCATCTCCAAAGTGCCTGCAGTCTTTTTTTTTGTTTCTTACCAGACATAGGATATCACTCTGGAGCTCAAAATGGAGAAGTGTTAATGTGTCATGAGACTTCATATGGCAAGTCAGTGTATGTCATTTGCATGTCACATTATTTCACAGATCTGAAACACAATTTAAAAAATCTCTTGATGGAACGTACATGCCTCTCCCTGAAGTGCTTCTTGTGCTCCTTGGCCTGAGCTGCACCTTCTTTGGAAACAAGTAAGTACAATTCCACTGAAATAAACAGGGATATACTGATTTCTAGTAGCTAAGGATCTTCTCGTTCTTTACATAGATAAATGCAAAAGACTGCATTCCCCGGTCTTGTCTGTCAATTTTGCAGCATACATGGAAGAACTTAAGGATGGATGGAAAGCATCTGGAAGTAGAGTTTTAGCTATATGAAGGAATTCTTTATCGGAAGAAAGCTGGAGAAAGCCCGCACCTTCTGCAATATTTTCCCCAGCTACTCTCTTGCCACACTAATTTGTACCTGTAATGGATATCTCAGGTAAAGGACTTCACCCTCTTCACCCAAGTACAGCAGATTTCCAGTAAGATATCTGTACATGTGCACATATACATGCAAAAAGAGAGAGTGAGTGCTTATTCATGTGTGTGTTTTGCATGACAGGAGGGTCAGAAGAGGCAATAATAGTTTGTCATAAATAATGAAGTATAATTACACTAGGGAAAGAAAAGGTTGGTAATGCCTGGTTGATCAATTCTTTCTTTGCATATTTATGTGTGTTATTTCCAGCATGTTATGAGACCTTAGTGGGTTTTGACTGATTGCTTTGTCCTCACTTCCTCCAGTGTGACTCCATCAGCTTCTCTGGTACTAAACCAATATACCTGAGCATACCACCAAGCAAATATTGGTTCCCATGCTTTCTTATACAGATGTGATGAAGAGCAGAAACAAACTGATCCTGAGGCCAAACATGTGGTATGGATTGTGGTTACAAAGATCAGTGATGAGGACAGCACCCTCCAATTACTCCAGTGGTTTCTGGTAAATCTTTCCTTTTTTTCCCCCATTTAAAAAAAAAATTATTTATGACTAAAATGATTATGAAACACTCCATTCCTATTCACATCCTGAGCAGTGAACCAATAGCCAAAGACATTTCATAACACTGGTGAAAATTTACACTATCAATCACTTTTTTGTGATAGGAGTGGTTTGGGTCTTCCCAGACACGAATGTGTCTAAAGCTCTGCTGGTGCCACGTGCTGCACAGGCTGCCCCGGTGAGTGTGCTGGCAAGTTCATCAAGAGCTGCTGCCTGCAAAAGTGAAGTCTTGATGCATGTATGGGGTTTGGGATTTTTTTTTTCTTTGACTACGTTTTAAAGCTAGTGTAATGGGTTTGCGTGGCAAGGTTTTGGTAGCAGTGGGGCTACAGGGGTGGCTTCTGTCAGAAGCTCCTAGAAGCCTCCCCCATGTCTGATAGAGCCAATGCCAGCCGGCTCCAAGATGGACCTGCTGCAGACCAAGGCCAAGCCAATCAGCAACGGTGGTAGTGCCTCCGCGATAACATATTTAAGAAGGGGGAACAAAAAAAAAACACTGGGCAGTTGCAGCTGGAGAGAGGAGTGAGAATATGTGAGAGGAACAACTCTGCAGACACCAAGGTCAGGGAAGAAGGAAGGGGAGGAGGTGCTCCAGGCACCGGAGAAGAGAACCTTCCCCTGCAGCCTGCGGTGAAGACCATGGTGAGGCAGGCTGTCCCCCTGCAGCCCATGGAGGTCCATGGTAGACCAGATACCCACCTGCAGCCCATGGAGGACCACACGCTGGAGCAGGCAGATGCCTGAAGGAGGCTGTGACCCCATGGGAAGCCCGCGCTGGAGCAGGCTCCTGGCAGGACCTTGAGGACCCATGGAGAGAGGAGCCCACGCTGGAGCAGGTTTGTTGGCAGGACTTGTGACCCTGTGGGGGACCCATGCTGGAGCAGTCTGTTCCTGAAGGACTGCACCCCGTGGAAAGGACCCATGCTAGAGCAGTTCGTGAAGAACTGTAGCCCGTGGGAAGGACCCACGCTGGAGAAGTTCATGGAGGACTGTCTCCCATGGGAGGGACCCCACACTGGAGCAGGGGAAGAGTGTGAGGATTCCTCCCCCTGAGGTGGAAGGAGCAGCAGAAACGTGTGATGAACTGACCACAACCCCTATTCCCCACCCGCCTGCGCCGCTCAGGGGGAGGAGGTAGAGAATAATCAGGAGTGAAGTTAAGCCCAGGAAGAAGGGAGGCATGGGGGGAAGGTGGTTTTTTAAGATTTGGTTTTATTTCTCATTGCCCTACTCTGATTGGATTGTTAATAAATTAAGCTAATTTCCCCAGGTCAAGTCTGTTTTGCCTATGACGGTAACTGCTGAGTGATCTCTCCCTGTCCTTCTCTTGACCCATGAGCCTTTTGTTATATTTTCTCTCCCCTGTCCAGCTGAGGAGGGGGAGTGAGAGAGTGGCTTTGGTGGGCACCTGCCATCCAGCCAGGGTCAACCCACCACAACTAGCCACAGTTTCCTGTGCAACTTGAACCCAACGTTATTTCCATGTGACTGAACATGTCAAAAGCTAGGTTGGTGCATGCAGCCTTGCCTTCCCCTACTGCCTGGCTCACAGTGCCAACATCCATCGGTGATGGAGGTCCCTGCTCCTGGTGTTCAAGGCCACAGGCGGGTCTCTGCTGGTACGCAGCAAGGGATTGTCAGAAGTTTGACAATAGCACAGAAATGTGTTATTTGTGTCTCTGGGACTCATTGCTTCACAATGTCACGGAGATAAAGAATTTAGCAAGATTCAAATTTGGGTTCAGCATTAGATGAAAATGGGACTGTTGAGAAGTAAATAATCAGAAAAATATTGGGAAAGGTTGCAAAGTGCCAAGTTCTGAAGATTTAAACCAGTCTTTATGAGCTGGCAGGACCTCTCTGAGGGGAACAATTTATCCTGCCAGAAGTTTCTTGCAAATGCTCCTAAACCACCACTGTCAGAGTCGGCCTATGGGGTCTACTTAAGATGACCAGTGGCCTGATTGATTTTTATGTACCAAACAACAGAAAATAAGATTGTATCAGAGATTAATCCATGATACATAACTGTGACCACAACTAATGTGACAGACATGACGTACAACCACAGCAGAGAAAGCAAAACCATTTTTATGAAAAATAGAACGTGCCAACCCAGAAATGACTCAGTCTTTGCAGCATTTCAATAAAAATATCTTTGACACTCCGCATGCACCCACCTACACTCATGTATAGTGTGAGTAGCTTAAGATGTTCTAAACTTGTCTCACAATCTCGAGTCAAAAGAAAATCACTCATTAAAGGAAAAAATGGTAAACATGATTTAAGCACTTTTGAAAGGCATTGGGCTGGCGTGCCCTCATAGCAAAGTGCTTTGGTATCTAGACAGCAAGCACAAAGTGGATGGATAGATTTCCCTACACGGACACGGTAATGTGCCTCACTCTGGTCCCAAAAGACTGTCCCACCTGAGGGTGAAAATTTTTTGGCTGAGGAGACCGGGCAGTACCCGCTGTAGCCCATGATGTGATTGATCATCCTGCCCCGACACCCAGACTGAGCCTGCACATGCTCCCATTAGCTACTGGGCAACTGTCAGGCATCAGCCCCCTCCATTTGGGCTGGACCGTCTTTAGCCTAGTGACCCAGGGAGATGTTTGCATCCCATTTCTAATGCCTTGAAACAAAACCCTCTCCTTGCTCAGCTGCCACAGGAGCATCAGTTCCCTGCACTCCCCCAGTGCTTGCTCAGCAGCACTGTACACTGCCTTGGCGCTCTCAGTGCACCCTGATAACAAGTTGATTTTCACATTACAGCTGTTGGCCCCTCCATTTGATGGCCAGCAGCATTCAACGTTTTCTGTTTCGTCCCGGTGACCCTCCCTCTGCCAGGCTGCAGCTCCAGCGACACAGGTGGACGGGAACCCTGTGCACCAGCTGGGGACCTATGAGGACATTTCCACAGCAAGGAGCCACGAAGCCTGCCAGCTCCTCGCACCGGAGGAGAGCTCGGCATTGATGGCCATCACCTGCACGTGGCCGGAGTGCTGACAGCCCCACCATCCAAGGCCTGGTGAAAACACCCTAACCTTTCCCTATCAGCAAGGTGGGCCTAGGTAAGTGCCAAAGGACAGAAGCACGGTTCCGCAGCTCAAATGGAGAAAATACATCCTGCTTATCGTTACAGCTCTCAGTAACATCAAGGCAGCTTGGCTGAAGTTCAGCTCTTTACTCCAGCCTTCATCTGTGCTGTCGTGCTTGTTCTCATCTTATCTGTAAAGGTGTTAAACAGATTTTCCATCTCACTTTGTGGTTTTGACACTTGTATAACAGTTTTTTTTTCCTGTGCTCAGGTTTTCCCTGGAGCTATGATCTCCAAACACAGCTCAGGAAGCTAATCATGCTTAGTTTGGAGATCTGGGTCTCCCTGCCTCAGTCACGCTGTCTGGTGTCATCTAGCCCTGTTGTAGCTGAGCTTGTAGCATATATGTATGTAGCAGGCTACTTCTTAACTGTGAAAGAATCTGTCCTGTTCTAGGCTTAGGGTGGGAGTTTTAACAGCCATTTAACTCTGCTCTTGAGGAATCAGAGATCTCTCACTTTGGTGGGAAAAAAATTACAATTCTTTTCACAATTCCACTCTAATTTACCTATTCACATCCTTTTTAAAGATAATCTAGACTGTCATACATAAATTACTATGGGGCAGTAATTACTACTTGATACAAAAAAAAGAGAGAACAAATACAGAAAAAGATTTTTTTTCTGTCTTGCTTTTAGTGATGTCTCTTCCCTTACTATACTTAGGACTCTTATTATTGCACTGTCTGCTTACCAGCTCAGTAGATACAGTCCAGAAGCCTGCTGAATTAGGTAAGCGTACGGTTATTTTTAACCGAGTTGAACGTTACATGTTCGTATGGCATGTTGTACAACAGATATACGCTGGTGTCATATGACATTCTGTCCAGACACTTGTCCTAAATTTAGCTCTAAATTTAACCTGAGAGATGTAGGGCAAATAATTAAATGTCAGCTCTGCAAAACAAACCTCTTGCATTGTGATTTGAACTTAAAGGAGGCATAAACCTCTGTTCCTCTCTCATGCATGCTCAAAGCAGTCAGTGCGGGACAACAAAGCTTTCTCAGTGGTAGTATAAAGGACAGTTCATTTGATCAGGGCTTCAGATATTGTATTTATTACATAAGAATTTGACCATACAGCAAAACTAGCGCTGCGTAAATAGAGATGATGGTGCAGTGTCCTTTAGCACAGTCTATTCTGGTTCTTTCGCTGCTCTTGTCTGCACAGCAACCGATGATATCCCAGGCCTGGCCATCTCCTCAGGGGGAGCAGGCCAGCATGGCATGGCAGGAGTCAATATGTGGATGAGAGCTTGTCCCCCTGCTTTGAGTTTCTGAGCCCCATGGCTGCAAACCCACTTCCAGCTGGGGTGGCCAGAAGCCACCTTCAGCATTCATCCCAAGCCGGGCTGAAGCCCATCTCTCAGGAACCAAAACCACCCACTTCTCCCTGGGGCTGTGCACAGGAGGGTCCTGCTCTGCCTTGCCACTCCAGTAGCACCTGCTAGCCTTGGTTTAACTCCAAGCATACAGAAAGACATAATTCCTTGAACTTCATGGTGCTCAAAGTTACAGATATTTCTGCAAGCTGCTGAATTTAGGTAGGGGCACCTTGGTTTTCGAGGGCTATCTGTGGCAATAGTAAAGCAAAGACAGACCTATGTCTAGAAAACCTGTTGTTCTCATGTCATTGAGGGAAGGGGAGCAATGCAACAGGTCTTATTGCATACAGCAGGCACAACAGTTAGAAACAAACCATTCTTAAAGCAATTAGAGGGTGCCAGAGAAATGCCTCAAAAGAGACTTTGTTCATAAACTGGCCTAAGGGATTGAATGGAGAGGTAAACACCCATTGTATATTTCTAAGCACTGCTTTAAAAAAACTGTGGAAAGGTTGTTTCCCATCAAAATCGATTTCACTTTCCCATCATTGCTGTTTTGGAGTCACTGTTTTTCCCAGAACCTTTGCTATTCACAGCAGCTTGTGTCTCTTGTTGCCATTCTCATCCTCCTGCTCCCCTGCAAGAGCCTCGAGCCTCGGAGCAATGGGGTTGCAGCAACATCTCTGAATTTTGTGGATTTTGTAAAGGTCAAGAAAAAGACAAGTCTTTCATTAGAATTCTTACTAACATACATTATAACATAAGATAAATGATATTTGCACAGCAAAGAGTAACTAAAGGATAATGTTTATGCTTTCCCTCTTCCTCCAAGGAACATGTATTTGTTTATATAGTCTTTGGGTTGTGTTCGCTTCGTATTAGCATTTCATGTTCCCTCTGACTGATTCCTCTTTCAGTTTGAGTCAGTGGATGTGACCTTATGATGACATTTGCAGAGAGGCAGTGACTGCAGTAGCTGCACGCTCTTCCAAAGCTCACTGGCAGGGCACGTCCGGGCTGAGTCACCAGACACCTGAAATGGGGCTTAGGACCCTGGATACGGGGTGTTCTCCTTTGTGCTCATGTCGTATTTCCAGAGGAGTGAGGACTCTATTTTGTTTGTATCTGAAAGGTAAAAATTTTCTGTGAGGAGCCACTGTGCAGAGGTGGAAGTTGTACACTGAGCCGAAGTCCACCCTGACTCGGGAGTGTGAGTCAGGAGCCGTTAGCGTGGGATAAATTCTTCCAGAAAGGGGAATTATGTTCAGAGTAGAGTGATCTCAAAACACCTACTTCTTTGCAGCACTGAAGAATTTAGGCAGCAGAGTCAGCAAGAAGTAATGTATATTGTATTCCCTAGCCCTGGGCATGTGTGACATCCTGCACCTTTTCCCGAGTACCTCTGGCTCCTTGCCTTTCTCAGGGTACTGGGGCCAAAACAATCATTAGCCCTTGCAAAGGAAATTGAAACCATCTTCCCCTGTGGGAGCTTCTAGCTTCTTGTTATTTGAATGCAGGTTGTATAGCAGGAGGCACAGGAGGGTTGCTTTTGGTTCCGGTGTTTGCATTTAATCTTTGGGAGTCTCTGATGGAAGCACAGCATGGAAACACTGACTGCAAAGCTCTGCTCACTGGGATATGATTGCAAAAGGTACAGAAATGTGTGCCCTAGGTCTATGGTCTCAGTGAAATATGCCGCCCAAAACATCTTGCTGTCTTTCTACAGTAAAAAAAGTTCAGACAAGATAGAAGTAACAGTTCCAGGTAGTTGGTGCACAAAGCAGTATGGTGTTCTGTGGCAAAGTATTATAAGGATTTTCTGTCCAGGGACTGTTACTGTCACAACTAATCAGTATTATCTTCCTTTCAGAACAGCCACCCATGGGCCAAGTGTTTGGGGGCAGTAGGATTACTCATCGTTGGTAGTTATAGGCTATGGACAAGAATACAGTTTGTGCTATGTCCATTCTCACTTGCATTTCATCATGTGATGGCACACCTATGGCAGGTCTGCACACAGAATGGCTCTGTAACAAGCTCAATGGTCTCCTGGGATGCACAAATGAACTTTGTTTTTTCGCCAACATCAGTTCCCTGTTTCAGTTTTGTCTTAAAACAAAACAGCACTTAGTAGAGCTGAAGGGCTACTTAATTCAACTAATGGAAGTACAGACTCTGAACAAACCTAAAAATTAAGGAAATGTTAAATGTGCTTTCCTAACCTGACTTCTGCTCGCTATTTTGAGGAAACATGAAGAATAAAGCAAATTATAAATTGCTGTTTATTTTGCCGTTTGTTATTTTCATGTGGTCATCCTTCTTTGTCTTCTCTCAGATTCAAATCTCTTCTATCGCGCCCTGTTTGTGAGACCCTAGCTGACTCCCCCATCAGCATGAGTTGGCTATTTCCATCATTTTCTATTTAAAGAGAAAGCAAACAGATCTAATATGCAGTGTCTGAGCTTGAAATCTGTCCCAGAAAATGGCGTAAATTTATGTATTTATTTTTGCAGGTGACATTTTGTAATCTCTTGGAATGTCTTGGGGTTAAGCTGAAAATGCAGATCCATAACTGTGCGTGCCCCAGGGGAAATATTAACAAATCTGATGCAACGCTAATAATTCATAATGATTGTTATTATTATGCTTTGAATGCATTGTAATAAAGCCACAGCATTGTTTTATTGGGAAAAAAAATCAACTCCCAAATGTATGATTTCATTCCTGTATAGTAATATTTCTGTAATTAATATTTCAAACTTCTATAAGGTCTTCCTCTGAGGATACCAAAGTATTTCACAGATACTAATTAAATAAGGTCCTATTCGGCAATCTCTATCCATATAAGTAGTCTTGTTGGCTTCCCATCCACAAGGAATTTTGGACTCTTCTCTAAAGTTAATGCATTTGATTATTTCCACTTCGCTATGTAGAAAATGAGACACAGAGGAGTTAACTGGTTTACTCAAGACAAGAGAGAGAGTTAGTGGTATCTGAAAATAGATCTTCTGAAGGAGAGTCCTGTGCTTTTATTGGAAATTGGTGCAGCAGTGTTCATAGGAGCTCCAAATACATCAAAGGGGTGCGCAGGGCTTTGCAAGGAAACCCAGGAACGTGGGAGGGAAGGGAATTGCACTGTGCTTAGTGTGAATGGCATGGGGAACCACCTGCAACGTTCATAGCTGATGGGACCTTGAGCCCCGGTATCTTTTTTATAATCAAACAGTCCATCCTGGAGGACGTAGGCACCCTTGCCTCTGACAAACGGGAATCTGCATCACAGTACTGGCATTTTTCCTTGAGTTCAGAGGGTCATCAAGCTGGCCATAAGAGTGCCAAGGGTGTGGATCGGATGGGAGTCTGCCAAAAGGCAAGCAAAAGTGTTAAATGTGGGAGATATTCACTCTTGGTTTTAAGCCAAGGCTGGTCACAATCTTAAAGTAATATCAGGAAAAAAAGTGCTGGGTGTTGTTTAAAAGTCATGGGGGATTGGCTGACATGTTTTCAAGGGTGTAAGAGTTTCACACCCTCTTAGTGACAAGATCCAGGGCTCCTTTGCCTGCCACAGTAACTGCTGAATGTCCTTAACTTTGGACAAAACAACAGCCCTAGCACTAGTTATGAGAGGCAGATGGTTTTGCGGGCAGCAGAGAAGGTGGACATGTCAGATACTGGCCATCCTGCCATGCTGGAGCAAGTCGGATAGAGGAGCAAGCATGGAGAGGGAATGATGTTGGTCCTGAAAGACCCTAAAAGCAAAGCAGGTAAGTTGGAAGGGATCACCTATTAGTGGATGATATGGTCTTGTTAAATTGGTTCCCTTCAATATTGGTCTTGTTAAGCCTTAGACAGGGGGTGTTTATGCACTCTCAGGGTGAGTACAGCTAGCCTGAGGCTCGACAAGGTACTCGGAAAGGAAACCAGACCCATTGCAATCTAGGCTTTATTCTCTTTATATGCAATGTTTTGCCATGGGAATTAGTGAAGCAGGAGCTGAAGGAAAAAGCATAGGCATCATTTTGATACTGTATTATACTGTTTCCCTTCATTCATTGTATCAGCTGGACAAATGCATAGAAACCTTCCCAAACTGAGTATTATCCCCATGTCCCAGCTAATCCAATAGTGACAATTCTCCTGTGTGTGCCTGGCTGTTTTCTTCTAGCTCGTCCCTGGATCAGCACTATCTCTCCCTTGGCCAGCTTGCCCTCTGCCAGATGTGGCGAAGATGGCTACCATTTCACATTTATGGCCTCAAGGAGCCCAAGAGAGGAGTGTGTCGTTCACATTTACGTGGTACGAGAGCAGTTCTTTTCCAGTAGTAAGCTCTTACAAGTACAACTTGGAACAGGTTCACAGCTGCTTTTGTCATCTTTTGGAATCCTGAAGTCTCAAACTTGCAGCCTTAAAAATATACAAACCACTCTAAAACATCAATAAATACCCACGTAATGTTTGCCTGTTTTGTTTAACAAGCAGCAGCTAAAAGAAAAGTAAATTGAGCTCCCTTCTCCCCGAGTAAATAAAACTCTCCAGGACAACATATTTTACTTCAAAATTATAAGGCAATTTTTTTTTTTTCTCTTTAGGTTCCAGAAACATGTCCATATATGGTGTACTTGTCAGGGACAATAAATAATGATGTAATAGAAAGGTCAACTTTGTGTCATTTAGCTACAGGATGTTTGATGAAGTGAAGTTCTTCAGATAATGCAACAAAGAAGAACTTTAGGATGGGTAAAAGTTTCTGCCGTGCATCTTCAAACAGGAAATCTGAGATTCAGAACAACTTATATTTTGGCTTGTATTCGCTGATCATGGGGTGATCCAGAAATAAACTCCAGGCTTCAAAGCGAGAGCGTTTCAAAGCTGTCCTGCAGTTGATCGAAACATCCAGGCAAAGCAGGGAGATGAATACCAGCGAGGATTTTCTGAATTAAGACTTAAACAAGGAGATAACCCATTTCAACAGTATTATTACCCTTTTATTTCAGAACAAAAAGGTAATGCAAATATGCATGTTTTGAACTTATTTGTCATTTTCAATCTGTCAGTTTGCTATGTCTATGCAAATATTTATTCCTATAGCAGTTTGTAACCTAACACCCTAACACAGTCTTGGGAGTTTTTGTGGTTTGCTTCTGGGTTTTTTTCCAAATAAACCATAAAACACTCACTGGTGTTAAGTAGAACTGTAGCTCTGCCATTTCCTTCTTTCTCTTTTACTTGCAAGTGATGCTTATATCTTTGTCCCTAGAATAGCTTGCTCAGAAATAATTGTCGTTGTTGTGACAACATGCTAAGGTACAACGTAGTGTGCAAGGCACAGTGTGAAGGAAAAACGATGACATCAGCAAATGATTTCTTTCATTTATAAATTTCCAGTTGGTATGACACAAAGCTAACATTGCTGTGTGAATTAATGCTTTCTGAGAAGAAATAAAAGCTTGCAGGTGTATGCATTTCCAGTAAAGAATTTGCACAGGGTCGCAATTTGATGGCATCGTAACATATGCCAGACTGATAGGTGACCTGTTTTGACAGCTGGGGCTGGACAAGGGGATTTGTTTGCTTGGAGGATTCTTTTGGGAAGCCTGGCTTTGCTCCTTCAGCACTGGGCTAGAACTGAGCAGTTTGCATAAGCTGTTTATATATTTATATACAAAATATATATGCCTGTTGCCACAGCTGGATGGCATGAGGTGTCATTCTTCTAACATTCCAGCTCTGGCAGACCTGATAGGCACTGAAGTCTTTCTGGTTTTAAAAAATCATTTGCTTCCCAGCAGTAGTTATCCAATATAATATCCTTTGAGAACTGCAAAGATTTATCTGGAAGCTGACCTAAAATACAGCAAAAATGTGAGTACCTTAAGTGCTGCAAATTGGTCTATTTTCCATTGCCAGCAGAGGATCTGGCCTGAAAGGTGCCGCAGGAAGAGCTAAAGTGGAGGCTTGGTTTACTGTGAAGACTTCCAGCCGTGTTTACCTTTCCCCTGTGTGTGCTCCTGCTGCTCTCAGAAGTAAAAAGGCAAACACATGGAAAGGCAAACACATATCTGCAGAAGCTGGGGCTCAATCATTCCTTGCAAAAAGCAAAACGAGCAAGCTGCTCCTCTTCTCTCTCTTTTCCAGCCTCCAAAGACTTGTTTTTGTTTTTAGAAATGTGGTTTATCACACCCTGAACCATAAATACTGAGGTCCTGTATTAAGTTACAAGCTGACTGGGGTAAACTCAGTGCAAAGGCAGGCAAAGTCCCTGGCTCTGCTCCCTTAATGACCTTGTCACTCACCTGCCACCCTTCTCTGACAGCAATAAGTAATTCTGCTAATTCTGCTGCCTGGGATCCATTGAAGGAGGACGGGCAGCCTTGCTAAGCTTTTCTTTAAGAAAGTGCTATCAATGGGGACCAGTTGTTTCAGATGCTAATGGTATTGAATAGCGCGGTTCTGCATGTTCAAAGCCAGCTGTAATCCTTGTTGTTTATGTTGCATCAGGGATCAGAGGCCCATTCTCCCAAACACTGTATGTTGACAGAGCTTGTAGTCCAAATATAATAGCAACTTAATTGTGTTTGTCTGTGGCTTTTGCCATAATGTGAGTGGTTACTAATAGTCACCCTGGTGAGTAGTAGCTTTGGTTTCGAAAATCTGCCAGGTACAGCTGCTCATTAACACAGGACAGAGCGTCACAGCCTGGCCCTGGCACAAGCATTTCATTTCTAACCTTACCTTCTGGTCACTGGATGCAGCTAAGTTGCCTCTGCATGGCACATGCCTGATTTCTACAGCTAAATAAACAAACTCTCACTGAAATAGGGATGGCAAAATTAAGAATGAGGATCAGGCCCTATGTGGAAATGATGATAAATTTAGATCCAGAAGATCTTGTCAGACTGAGCTATTAAATGGCAGCGCAGGCAGCAGTATCCTAAGACATATCTCTGCCAAGAGAGATCACTAATGAAGCCATTCAGACCTGAAGGCAAAGTGATCTCTAAGGAATAATAAGGGCACTATACCCACAGCTTTAAAAATCAGGTTCTGCTCTTACAGCACATACAATGTGTGTGCTGCCTGCCTGTGAGGGTGGGCTCTTGGGCTGCCAGGGGACAGCCAAACGTTAAAACCTCCTCCAAAACCCTGAAGTTAGGGTTAACAGTAAACCCAACATTTAACTTATGAATCTGATTCCAATATTTTAAACCTACAGTAAGCAGGCTTAGAGCAAGCAAATAGACTCAAGCTGCATTTAGAAAGACCACTTTGGCCAGGTCTTACTTATCCAAACTCGTTCAACCATTCCTAGCAACAAAGACTGATTTTTTTTCACACCTTCGTTACAGAAGCTTATAGCGCATTAGTCTGGTGGACTTTCATAAGGTTGTGGTAGTTCACCACTGGCCACAGATGGGGTTACCTTAGCCCTGCTGTGTCAGCCGAGCCAGGGTAGGTCCGGGAGGGTGCAGCAGCGCCAGACGATGCCACCGAGCTCAGCTGCAGCAAAAAAAGGTTAAACTGAATCAGGCTGCATTGCATTAGCCTCCAGCTGAGGGCATGCGCTCAGCCTGTTAGCGCAGCTCAGCTGGCTCACTGTGGCTTGTTACAGAAATAACTGGAACCAGCGCCTAAGCCTCGTGGCTTTGCAGCTTCAAATGAAAACATCTCTAGGTGGAAGGGGAGGGTGGTGGCTCTGCATTGCTCCGCTCGGGGCCGTCGCACAGGGAGCTGGCACACATCGCAGCTCCTGCCAAACTCAGACACACCACGCAGGTCAGTCTGAGGTAGGGGAGATAGGCGGAGGGAAGCAAGAATGGCTTGAAGCCCAACTGGAACCATCTCGGCTAGGGGTCAGGACAGCCAATGCTGTCCTTTTCTACCAGGACCAACCCAAAAGCTCCTGCAGCCCCAGGATGTGACCCTCACACCTTCATTGGGGTTGTGCCAGTTAGATAAGCAGAACTGAAAGCTTTTTCTATTTTGGGCCCCACGATGTTTCATCCTGAAGGATGAGTCAGTGGCGGGAGCTGCAGCCAGCACTGTTGTTTCTGCACTCTGTGGGACTCCTGTCAAAATATTTAGGTTAGTGAGGATCACCAACATGCAGGGGAGGATCTCCCTTTTCTCTGAGAGTAGGTGGGACCCAGTTAACCCGTACAAAGTTTAAGAGGGTGAAACAGGAGTGATCCCCAAACTCAAAATCTTCCTTTTCCTTCCCTGTGCCTCAACAAGGTATGAAACAAAAGAAGGAGGGAGGGGAAGATGTCCAGAAATGGCCTTCATACCTAGATCCATTGGGGATTTAGTTAGGCACCTAAATCAGTTAGCTCCTCTGTGCCAGAGCACAGAGTCTCATTGGCAGTGGTCTCCTGTATGCTCCTCAAAGCCCTGACTGCCCACGAAGGGACTCCAACACCCAGCTCAGAAGCATGGTGAGGCTGGGCCGACTGCCTGCTCTTCCTCCTGTGCTGTCAGAATGCTGGTGGTGGGGCTGTGGAGAATAAAGAGGAGGGATCTGTGCCCCATGCTCCACTGGCACAGGTTGCCCTCAGAGAAGAGCACTTTTGTCTCCATTCTTGCCTCCTCCAAAGAGTCATTGTGCATCACCTCCATTAGGAGCTTATGATCAGATCCTGCCCTCTCCATTAACCACTTAGTTTAGATCTCTGAGTCACCATCGGGGCCAGGTCCCTACATTTAGCCATAGCAGTGCTGGATCCTGCAGACAAGCCTTCTGACTCCAGCCCGTGGGTTTCACACACCTGCAGCGCACCAGTTACTGAGTGAGTACGTAGGCTGACGGACTATGAAAGTGCTGCCCAGCATGCCAGGAGTTGAGCAAGCCAAGCAGCAGCAGAAGCTGCGAGGAAAACAAAGCTGCGTTGTGGTTCTTGGCCAGGCACGGGCTGGAGCACAGCCGAGGACAGGTACTGGAGTGGCTGGGGCACGGGGCAGGCAGCACCTCCGTATGGGAGCTATCAGCAGTTTGATGCCTGGGCTTGGTTCCTTGGGAGAGCGAGGGTCATAGCAGAGCTGAGGTACACCAGCTCTCACTGGAGAAGGTAACCAACAGCAGCCATGAAAGATCTGGCTGAAAATATAAAAAAGAAAACCCAACAAAATTGGGTTGCATTATTTACAGCAACAGAAGGTTTTGTTTTGGCAATTTTCATGGCTGTAAAATACATCCTTCACTGTTAAAAGTCATAATGTCAATCTGAAATCTACTGGGCTTCCCTTTACCTTGAACTCTTCCCACTTCTTTTGGGGTGTGCTTGGAGTCTGGGGCGGCTGTTGATGTGGGAGATATCACCATTTCTGAAGTGAAAAGCTTAAATCCAAGATTTTATGCTACTTATGCCTTGACTCAAGCTCTTGCAATTTGTTCAAACTGTATTAGTTTCTTTTTTTTTTTTTAATTATGGTTAAAGAAACAAACATGAGCGTCTTGACGTGCATAGCTATGGCTCTGTCACCATCTGGGGAGCTACCATTTCCTCCAGGTCAGGACCATCTCTTGGCCATGCATGCAGCAGCAAGGACTGCTTGAGCCTGGCAATGTCCTGGCGCAAGGCTCATGGCATGCTGGACCCCGCTGCCATCGACGTGGGTGCAAGTCCCCGGGAAGCCAGCTGCCCCAGGCACTCAGTGAGCCGGGGGCAGAGCCCCAGCCTGCTGGAGAGAGCAGCTGTGTGGGGAAGGGGAGCTGAAGGCTTTGCTGTCAGTGATGCCTGGTGTGGCAGGAGGCAGGTCCTGAGCAGCAGGAGGCTGGGTGGCTCTGCCAACCCCACACGTGTGGCTCTGCCAGGGGGCCCAGCTCGGCAAGGCCCGTGGCCGGGTGTGGCAGGGCTGTGGCAAGCTGGAGACCAGCCCTGCTGTGGCATTGCTGGGGCAGGGACTGACAGCCTCAGGGTGAGGGGCAGGTAGCTTTGCCAGCAACCACGCTGGTGCACTCAGCCACCCCTCGCCTCTCTGTGCCTGGGGGTCATGCCTCCACAGTACCCTTCTGCTGGTTCACTGTCCTCCTCTGCCCTGTCCACAGGCACCTTGTACCTGTTGCTCCTCATCCCAGCGTTCTCCAGTATTTTACACAGTTCTCGTTCACTGGTGTGCTTATAAAAAGCAAACCTATTAGCCCCTGGCTGTCATCTTCTTAAAAGAGGCAAGTTTTTCCATCTCCTCCCATGAAATAAGCCCTTGGCTCTTGAACACTGGTAGCCAGAGTGCTCTCTGGCATCCGGATGAGACCTTGCTAGAGCATCGAACCATTCATGGCATTAGTACTTCCCTATCACCGCTGGAAATACCGCACTATTTTGGATTGTCTTTGCCTTTTTTGAGTCCACGCTGCGGGGATGGTTCACAGTCATTCTGTGATTGCTGAGTGTGCCCTGATGTTTCCCCCTTCTCTCATTTCTAGCTCTCAACTACCAGTTTTTAGAAGAAAGTCTGACCGTAAGTCTTAAAGCTCATGACCTTGAACTTTGTTCTGTGAAAAGCAAAAAATCAGAAGTGAAACTGAGCAGTGTCATGTTGCTCTCCTAGCTGAGTGGAACAAAGAAAGTAACTTCAAAGAATAGCTTTGCATGTTGCTTGAGAGATCTCCTGATAAGGTGGAAAAAATTACTCTACAAAGTCTCTTTACACTTCATGGTGGAGAACCGGCAAATAGACAGAAAAATCTCTCCCCTTAATTTTCTGCAATTAGAGCAAGAAATGAAACAAAACAAAACAGAACAAAAAAACCAACAAAAATAAATGTCCATTGGCATTCTCCTAAATAAATTCATTTCAAAGCTGTATCTCTTTAATATTATGGGAATGTCCTTTACCTATTTTTCTCTTGAGCTGTGGTAACGAGAATAAGTACATAAAAACCTGCCTTGCTTGCAGCAGCTCCCTTCCCTTTTTTAAACGCCAGCTAAATCGGTTACTTCTATGTGATAGGAAGGAGTTAGTTCATTAAGTTTACACGCAGATTTTAGCTGATAATGTTCTCTCCCTGGTGAAGGATTTCTGAAGGGTTTTCTGGTCAGTCTAATCAAGAGGCAGAGCTGAACAAAAGCACAAGATAGTTGAGTTTCTTTCTTTCATTTTCCAGATTTTGATTATCACAATTTTCTTTTACAGGAAAGAAAAAAAAAAAAAATGGCTACAACGGCAGCAAATACTCAAAGACAAACAATAGGCTGCGAGGAATACAGTCTGTACAGTAGCTTGAGTGAAGACGAGCTTATAAAGATGGCCATCCAGCAGAGCTTGGAAGAGGACCCCGCGGGTCAGCCAGCTGCCCAGAGCCACCAGAAGTCGATGGTGGCTGGTCCCGGCGAAGCGGCCGCCCCCAGCCGCTCCAGCAGCCACAACCCGCCCTACCACATCTACCCGTGGCAAAGGTGAGTGAGCGCCTGCCTGGGCTGCGCCGTCCCAGCAAACACCCTGCCCGGGAAGAGCAAAACAGCTTCCCCTGTCTAAACACGTGCTTTCTAATTAGCTTTGCCGAGCGGCTGCTCTGCGAGTCTGTCATTAGTTTGAAAGCCAGAGTCTGCTATAAATCTGATGAGGTCAACAATTTACGCCCTCACAGCGAAATGAGAACTTGCTTCACGTTGTCTGTTTTAAGCAACAAATAAAATAAGAAAAGTGGCACTGCTACAAGCTTTCCTGAATGACAGAAGCGCTGCCGAAGCCAGTGGCTCTTTTCCCCCGCGGGGGCACACTGTACGCCGAGCTCAGGTTTCGCCAGAGAGGGAGCACAGCATTTGTAATGGGAAAACATAGGAGAGGCCAAAAATAGGTATATAAAACAGTGTGAGCTGGCTACCTTTTAGATACTGCAGTCTTTAAAGGATGTAGTTATTTCAGATCAGAGTCTGACCTCAAGCACACCGCTCTCAGCCAAGAGCAGCTCCAGACACCAAAGAGTGGTGGCATCCCCCTCCCCTGCGATGCTGGGCTGTGGGTTACAGAGACCCGCTGACAGTTTCAAATCCAGACATTGTTCTCCTTTCATTTTTTCAAAGGCAGATTTCTCAAGGGGGGAGGGAAGAGGTTACAAAGTCACCCCAAAACCAAGGAAAAATATCCTTTTAAGCTATTTATTTTTAATAAGCTGGGAGTAACTGAAGTTGTGTTCCTCCTTCTTTCTCCTAACTCCACTGTCCTCTGACTCCTCACTCATAACCACCTGTGATTGTTTGGTTTCCAAGGCTGGGAAACTGGGGACAACTTTAGCAGTAAGCGTGTTTCATAGTTGCGGAATCAGGATGCTGTACAGCAGGCAGTTCTGCTCCCATCAAAGGTTGAGGCTTCTCGGCATTGTTACCGTGCACTTGCACTGTCAGCTCTGCTGCGGGGACCCGATGCGGGGGAGAATAAAGGCTTCCCTGGCCATTTGGTCCTGTCCTCCTCGGGGGTCCCTTGACACCTGCTATTTTGGCAAAAGGCAGCATCTGCAGTTCTGTGCATTAACCTATCCTGCCTTTGCCTCAGCCCAGCAGCTTTTGACCTCCCACTGGAGGGAAAACCTTTGCAGCTTGTAGCTCCAGATCTGTAGCGTTGCTGAACTCTTCTGCCATCTGGGAGAGCGAGCTGGAAACGGAGCCAGCACCCAGGGGCCCTGGGTCCCCATCCGCCCCCACCTCCAACCTGCTTGCGTGGCACTTCAGAGGTGATGAATGTCACCTCGTGTTGTGCCTGCTTCCTGTGCGGTGGTGGTAGGGTTAACCTCAGTGTTGTCTTATATGGTCATTTGAATCCCCTGACGCTTCCTCAGAGGGCCAAAAATAATCTCGAGCTGAGCGAGCAGCTGAATCCAACACAGAGCAAGCCGTGGCCATCTGCTTTTATTCAAAGCCCTGATCAGCAGACTTTCTCGCTCTGTCTCTGTGGATGTGTGTCTCTGTTTCTGCCTCAACATGACCTGTTTCTCCTATTCGGAGTATTTCTCTTTATTTCATTCATGTCATCGCCACTCCAGATTGGCGGCCCAGCCGAGAGGCCGTGCTCAGCCATCCAGCTCGGGGGCAGCCTGGGGGGTCAGGCGAAGGTACGACGGCAGCCTGTTCAGCACATCCCAGCCTGTGTAAGTGCCTCCCTCTCCCGCTTTCCCCCGCGATCAAAACAAGCCTTGCTACCCACTCTCCCCCTGAGCCAGCTCTGCTGGCTGGTGATGATGTCTGGTGGGGGGAAATGGTGGTGTTCATCTGGAGCAGTTCATGAAGTCTTAGAGGGGTCTTGCTGATACCTGCAGCACACCCTTGCTGCCTTCCCACTCTTCCTTCCAACCACCCAGCTGCCCCAGATCATGCCCAGGCTCTTGTGGGTGACCCACCCCAAACCCCCCTTCTTCCCTTCTCCCCCTTCATCCATCTCCATCCCTCCAGTGCACGTGTCCTGGGAACTCTGGGTCATTCGGTAGCTCTGAGGTGACAAGGACAGCAGGAAAGGGATGCCTGTGCTGTGGTTTGTTTATATAGGCTGGCTACTGCATCAACATGGCAGATGAGGCAGGCAGGTGCTGATAGTAACTGCATTGGTATTAAGTTCACAGTTCAATGGTGTGGACACGTGGGGAAAACAAACATTTTATTGCAGTATATAAACAGGGTGAGAAAGTCCAGTCCTTCAAAGCAAATATTTTATAAATGCTCCCAAGATGCCATGCCTGTTCCCAGCAAGACCTGTACTGTCCTGCCACACTGAGGAGGGCTGCTGGGGAGCCATACCACATCTCACCTGCCCAAGGAGGAAACCATCTTGACTGACTTTGATCCTCCTGGCCACGTTTTGCTGTTGGCAGAGACCGTAAATAAGCTTAGGTGAACACAGTCGTGGATGAGGAAAGCAGACAGGCAAGGGGGTGGCCCGAGCTCTGCCCCAGTGCCTGTGTGTAGCGGAAGTGTCTGGACCATGATGGGCTTATTACAGCTCTCTGCAGGGCAGAGTAGATGCATGCACCTGCCTTTAGCTATTAAGTAGAGAGAGGAAAGTGTAGGCAGCGCTTCTCTGTGTCCTGCAGAAAATTCTTCCCTGCCTTTTTTATCTACCCAGTTCAAATCCATGTTGTTTTATCCGTCTTCCAAGTCCCTCCCTGGATGCACGGTTGCAGTGACTACCCCTCCACCACTCTTCTTCCTTTCATCCCTCACCCAGCTCTACAATCTCCCCCACCTCACTCTGCACCCTGGCTGATCCAGGCTCTGTCCCTGGCTCTCCACTGACATTGCCCTCCCTGACGTAAGTGAAAACCTCTTCCTGCTGGAACATGAAGCCTCCCTCACTCCCATCACCTGCCAGCTCCCTTTGGCCACACTGAAATCGCATCCTCTCATTAAGTGCTCCCCACACCTTGCATGCCTCTCTCCTGCTCTGGGTGCAATGACTGGAGGGCAGGCTTTTCTTCTGCATCACATAGCTCAATAGAGTTCAGTCCACAACATAGGCTGGGATAAGGCTGAGAAGCTAGCCCTCCCCTACTGCCTGGTGAGACCAAAAATGTGGCTGGGAAGCCACAGGAGAACATGATGGCATGACTGTTTTATAGCCCTGGTCTCAGAGCCAGGCAGGGATGACTGTTGGCTTTACCTGGGGAGATGTTATTCCTTCATGCTGCCGGCGTCTCACCAGGCTGCCAGGAAAAGAAGGAGCTTCCTGAACCCTTCTGTGCTCCACTGAACCTCTTCTGCAGCACTCAGAATTGACCCCACCATACATCTCTTCTGTGATGAGTATTTATTATCTTGGCTACTGACCTTTGAAATGCAGTAATTCTTTTGATTCGCCTATAAGGTTAAAATTTCATCAGATCTTCAGGCTTCCTCCATAGTTCTAATACTCGTTTTTTCTATATCTGATGAAGTCCAAGGAGCAGAACGTGTTGGTTTTTTATAAAAGCCAACTAGGAGCCAGGCAGAAAACAAGGATTTCACATGGAGATTCATTAAACTTTCTGTACCGATCTGGAATTTGCTTGGCTAAAGCATCTACAGCCTGGTCCAGCAAACCCCCTCATCTTACTCAGGAATCATTTAAGGTCAAGGAGCCCGACAGAAGTTTGGTTCATTCAACATCTGAGGGCTCAAGCAGAATAGTAACTGATTCTTCACACATTTTTAACCCTGCCACAGAACCGAGGTACCCTCTGCTTTCACTGAGGTCTCAGCTAATGCAATTCACCTTGCATTTGCTGTGTGCCAGCCACACACACAGACTCCTGCCATGGCCCACCTCGTATGCAGTAGCTCATTAAGTGCTGGTAAGTCTATCGTGCGCCCAAATCCCAAGGTCACAGCGAGCAGCCCTGCATGTGTAACATGAACCTTTGCACAGAACAACAGATGGCTTCAGCAGCCTTGTGCCAGAGGCTTTTAAAGATGAAGATCCCCCACCTCCTCCTCCTCTCCCAGCCAAACGTGCCAATTGTTGCTATTAACTGACTTCAACAAAATGCTCAATTTCAAATGCCTATATAAAAATCTGTTATCTATACAAAACTAGCAATTTTCATTTTAGTCCCCAGGGTACTCTAAATAGTATGGAGATACAGCGGTGTCCCTGGGACCTCAGCCTGGCAGTTAACAGAAGGTCAGTCAACTCCTCCTGGGTGGGCTGTGCCAGGAAGGCAGTTGCCTGCTCTAGTTGTTCTCTCCTCAGGCAAAACGGCTGGTTTTGTGTCCCATATCGCCCCCCATTCCAGTGTTGCTATTTTTGTGACACTGCTGTCTTGAGATCACAGCTTCCAGCTATAGAGAAGGAGCAAGTAAGTAGTTTTTCACCTGGGAAATGGTGTGTTGTCCAATTCCTTGGCACCCGTGCTGTGTTCACCTGCTTCTGCTCCAGGCCCTGAGTTTATCCTCAGAGATGCAGCTTGGTGACTTTTCTTTCAGTGCTAATATCAGTGTTTATGGCACAGATTGGATACCTCTGGGCAAGCTGAAATTAATTACGCCTGTGTGAGTTTCAGGGTGTTGGTCTGTCCAGCCCCTGCAAGGCAATGAAATTCAGTGCTGCTCCTGTAACCTGCACTAAATGCAGAGGTTGTACCAATGATCTGCTTTGTGAGGACTCGAGTCCTGAGCTGCCCATATTTTTCTGTCTCTGACCTCACTCTCTTTTGGCATTTTAGACCTTCTGTCATAACCAGAGTTTCTGGTTGTTCTCACTGTCACTGCCCCGCATGACCTTCATCACATGCTGTATTCCTACCCTGGCAATGCTCATAGCCTCTCTGAGACACGTACCTCCCTCCCCAGTCTCTCTGCCTTCAAGAGTGCAAGATTTTCTCTTTAGAGTTAGTTCAAATCACAAACTCTCCTATGTTTTCAACATCCTCTTGTTCTCTGTCTCTGAAAATATAGCCCACGTTCATTTATTGCAAGTCCCCATTAGAACTGGAAAAATGCTTCTTCCTTTGCGGTGTTTGCTGTCCTGGAGCTTAGCCATTTGGTGGCTGCCTTCTCCCAGCATAGCTCAGCAGGAGCATGAGCAGGTGCTAGCGCTGGAAGGCACTGCACACCACCCTGCACAGAGCCACTGCCCGCCACAGGCAAGGATCCTGCCCACATTGGCTGCAGGGTACCAGCTCCCTGCCTCTGCTGTGCTGTCGGCAGCCTCATCGGGGGTGGAAGGAAGGAGGCAGGCCCTGCTGCAGGCACTGCTGATCAGTGGTACGGTGACTGTCAGGCAGCGTTGTTACTCTGGCAGAGCAGCAGCTCTCGCCGTTGCTCTGCAGAAGGACTGGTGTGCCCAGGTCAGCCCTGCTCTGCAATTGCTCTTACAGAGCTCGGAGAAATGGGTTGCTGCCTGCACAGTGCAGAATGCATGCTTGGCAAAGGGAAGGCTTGTCAGAGCAAAGCTCGCTTGTAGGCTGCTCATTGTGTCTCACTTCTGGGTGGCATGGAGCACACTTCATGCTTTTTGTAGATTTTCACAGTAAGCCTCTTTTTGAAAGCTTCAGAATTAGATAGCATCAAAAAAGATGACTTTCACATTATTTTTCTTTTTGCTGCTAAACACTGAAATACTACTTTAACACTTTTCAGCAATTCTACACATTTCAATGACTTTCTATTCCAAAGAGGTTTTAAAATATTCCCTCCCTTCAAAATATTTTTTCATTCCTTTTACTTCTTGTGCCTAGAAGTTACTTGATCCTGTGGAGCCTGACAGTGGTTTGCTGGGTTCAAATGGACCATAACACGAACCACTTCACAGCTTGGCACCAGGTCCAAGTTGGGGTTCCAGAGGCCCCTGACTGTTGCAGTTACTTGGGGAACTGCTAACTTGGCTAAGACGTTTGCGAGAGTGGACTTGTTGACAAAGCTAATGGGTCTCCTCCCAAGCAGGCTTCTAAAGACCAGATTTTCAGAAGTGTCCAGCACCTCATCTGTCTTACTGTGACACCAAAGACACATTTTTGAAGGTCTATGATGTCCAAAGGGGTTATTGCTTCTGAAAATTTGAGTACTCAATGCTGAAATAACAGCTGGGGATCTATGGGGCATGGTCATGAAGGGCAGCTCAGTATTTCATCTGGGTGGGTGGATTTTTTTTTTTTAATCCTCCCTGGCTGAAGAAAGGAGAGCCCAGACCACCACTGTAACATTCACATGATTTAACCAGAGCTCTCCCTTCTTCATAACTGGTCCAGCTAACTTCTGCAAATGGGCTTGTGTAAGAGAAATAGGACGTATCTTTAAAATACAAGAATAAGATTCACGGAGAATTTCTCCTTTAGGGCTAAGTCACCTGCAAATCAAAGTTAAATTTTTCTTCACGGATGAACAGGGGCAATTCTTTTCAAAGCTGATCTTGTTTAAGAGATCTCATATGGAAACACCTTGCCACATGGGAGAGTGATGTAATTATCACAACCATGGATGCTCATGGCAGTGCACAGGTAGAGCTAGTCTCCCCCAACTCCAGATATCTAAAATATAAATGTTTTTGTCAGAGATTAGTCATACCTAGACTTTCCTTACATTCTGAGGAAAAAGATCAGCACCTCCAGCCAGTGATTCTTCTGTTGTGAATGGCCAAATTAGAGCAGACAAATTTTACCTCCACAGGCCCTGTAGCAAGACACTTTGGAGCCACATAATAATTGTATAAGCTGTAGGGGTTCACTATTTTGGCCAAATGATATAGTGATGTTGCTGCAAAAAACCTCTCAGTAATGAAGTAAGCAGTAATCAGGTTTTAATCTTGTTTTACAGAGAACTTGACCCTGTAGTGGCAGCAATCAAGGATGGAGATGAAAAAGCAGTATGTAACATGATGAAATCAGGAAAAGACCTTTCTGAACCTAATAAGGATGGCTGGATACCCCTCCATGAAGCTGCATACTATGGCCAAGTGGGTTGCCTAAGCCTGCTGCAAAAAGGTCAGTGAAGTTAAAACTAATTCATTACAAAAGGGTGAAGAAGGATATGAATAAGCTAAAAAGCAGAATTAGCAGCGGCCCAATCCTTGCATGGGACTGTGTGTGAAGGTTTTTTTTCAGCCTCTCTGAGTGTATATTAATTTCACACTCTCTTTGAGAATAGGTTTCCAGACTGAAGCCTCTAAAAGCTAGAATCTTCAGGAGAAACGTATATCTGGAGAGATTTTTCCAAGCCCTGGATTTCTCACAGCAAAGCCTTGTAGCTGAGCTCTCAGCTGTTGTGAACCGCTCAGCTGCCGCAGCTGACAACAATTACCCCAAGTCCCACTACCTGGAGATCCAGCCCAGCACCTCTTTGCTGGTGCTTGAAGGTGGTTAGCTACTATAGTTTGTTTTCAAATGGCTACTGAAGAGCAGTTACTCAGCAGCTTTCTGTATCACTAGTGGTGATAGCTGAACATTTTAATCTAAGCTGGTGACTGATTTAGGTACTTAGTCTGAGTTATAGTAACTTCATAGTATATTCTTAGCTTACTTTGCTCATGGAAAAGGAAAAGAAAAGAAATAAACAACAAAAACTCACCTAAAAACCCAAGGATTTTGAAAGGTGATGGTGCTGCAGATACTTGTGTACTTACTACGTGCCATTAAGACTTTGGGCTTGCCATTTATTCACAGCATACCCCGGCACAATCGACCAGCGCACACTCAACGAGGAGACGGCTCTCTACCTGGCCACCAGCCGGGGCAACCTGGACTGCCTGCTCACCCTGCTGAAGGCTGGGGCTGAGCCCGACATCTCCAACAAGGCCAGAGAAACACCGCTCTACAAAGGTGAGTGGCTGTGTTTCCAGGGATGCTGAGCTCTTCTGGCACCACCAAGGCAGAGCTCCAGGTGCTCTTGAGATGTGGGGCTGAAACTCAACAATTAGCTCCCATTTTGCACCTTCCTCCAGTAGTCCTGTATCTCCTATGTCTGACCTGCCACGCCACTGCCTCTCTTCTCATCCATGTCAGAGACAGGATTAGTGGCTGCCCTGCGGGGTGCAGGCTGCAATGTGGTGCTGAGGGTGGGGTGTGTGATGCTTAGTGGGGCCCTAAGCACAGGGTGTCTGCACAATGCCCCAAACTTACAGAAAGCAGAAAGCTGGACCGTACAGGAATATGTATGCTTTTCTAAACAGTAGGACCTAAGTAGCTGTTAGAGGTGGGAGTACAGTAACTGTAGACTTGCCAGTGATTCATATACTGTGTGGGCCAGGCCATGCTGTGTGCTACGGGAGATGCATAAAGTTATAAACAATTCAGTGAGGTAGATAAAGTGTTTAACATGGCCATATAACTTTGCTGCTGGTCAGAGAGAACCCTTTCTTCAGTAGAACAACATTACATTCATGGTATCACAAAGATTCAGAGAAGGAGATGATCTCCCACACCTTCGTGTCCCTTCCCCTTTTATTGACTGCTGCTGCCATGACTATTTTTAGTGCTCCAAAACATTAAAAAGCACGTATTACTAGCTTCAACAGTAATCTTGCCTCCAACTTTGGATGCCTGACATTAGAGCTGCTCCATTTAAAATGCCTTAGTTTTAAAATTCTGGCTTATAATCAGCTAAAGGAAAGCTGTTCAACTGTGCATTAAACACACAATAGTGGTAGTGATAGTACTCGTAGTAATAATAACAATAATAATAACAATGATACGAAAGCATCCTTTAGCCAGAGAAAACCTGTTATTAAGTATGTGCTAGTGTTGATGCAAAAATCTTCTGCTCTATCGTCCAGCAAAAAAGGAGTGAAAAAATTATCATAACAAATTACTCATCCCTAGTATGGAAGCAAATTAAACTCTGCAGAGCTATGCATAGGTAATTACAGCAGTGCCTAATCAGATAGTTGTTTTCAGTACACGTGAGTGACACCTACATATGGGAGAAGAAGCCATGGCGATGTCCCAAGGGAAGAATCAAAACCAAAAGGCAGGACCTCTGTGAGAAAAAGACACTATTATTTCAAAGAAAAACCCAGTTGCTATGGAATATGCTGGCCTCTCTTTCTACACATTGTTCAACAAATGCTAATTGAGTGTTGTAAAAGTGGCTGCTTATTCTAGGTACCTTTGGTTTGGGGTCCCACAGCAAAAGTGTGTAGGAAGCCTCATGATTTGGGATTCAAAAAGCAATGGAACAAATTGGTAGAATAAAAATCAGCAAAATACTATTAATTATCAAGAAAATACTTTTAGCTCAGGGTGGTCCTGAACTATACATTGTTGCAGGCCAAGAGAGTGCTACTGACTCACACCATTATTGTCTTCTGAGTATCCTTTTCTGGCCACTGTTGGTTTGAGATTTTTTTTATTTTCTTACCTATATAGAGCTTTATCTGCAGTCCAGGGCAGTAAGAATCACAGTCAGTTTGCACAGAACTTGCAAAGAAAGTGTTCAGGTCATGTGATTTCTGTAACATGCTTGTTCTTCATAAATTATCTCCCACACCTTGTCACCTCCCTGTGTCACTGTGTGGCATCCAGTTGGTACAGATGTGCTGGGCTGGAGTCCCGTCAGTACCAGGCTTGGCACAAGTCCTGCACAGGACACTTAGCCTCCCCCAGGTCCCAGCTGAAGATTGGCTTCACTGCCACATCCCTTACGAGCCCCAGACAGCGTTATTTGGCAATAGCCTTGGCCCTCATATTGACCTAGATGGATCTTTGGTCTTACTCACTATTGTCTAGTTGTATTACATTGCCTTATGCTACATGAAATGGATACCACGACATGCAGAATCTTTTCAAAAGCCTGTCTTAATCACTTTCTTTTTTTCCAAAACAGCCTGTGAGCGCAAGAATGCAGAGGCCGCAAGACTCCTGGTACAGTACAATGCTGATACCAACCATCGTTGCAATCGAGGATGGACTGCTCTCCATGAGGCTGTGTCCCGAAATGACCTGGAGATTATTGATATCCTTGTGAAAGGGGGTGCCAAGATTGAGTCTGCAAACGCCTATGGAATCACGTCTTTGTTTGTGGCGGCTGAGAGTGGGCAGCTGGAAGCTTTGAGATACCTGGCAAAATGTGGTGAGTAGAGTTGTGCCATTGCATGCCTTTACTCATTTCTTTCTTAATATTTCAAAGTTCCCATTAATTCTTCCTGGCTTGGTTTTTCTGTCTCTGAAGACAAAGCCTAGCCTGCAGAGGTGATGAAACCCTGTTGTTCCAGATGGCTGAATTGTGCAGGGTCTTTCAGAGAGGATGGTCTAGACGCATGCGCTTCTTCAGCATTCATTCATGGTCACCTACTTTGGGAAGTAATATGGTGCTCTCTAATTGCATTGCCTGACAGCTTTCAAGACCCATATTGCTGCACACATGTAGCCTAATATCCAATCAGTCATAAAAGACAACTGTAGGTGGTAATAGATGGCAGAAGTTGAACATTAGCCAACCCCATCTGCTCATGAACATGTGCAGTGATGGGCAAGGTTACCTCTCCTCCACTAATGAATCCTGCTGAAAATAGATAAAGTACTGTCGTATAGTTAACGGATTTACACCGAGGAGAAGATGACTCGTTCTCCCCCATGTGTATGTGTTCAAATGTATAAATAGAGTGAATTTGATTCTAGTTTACACTAAACTTACCTTCTACTGCTCCACTCATGTAAAATAGCTTTACAATAAGCATAACATACTTTACTAATATTCAGAGACATTTTATTTTCACTGTGGGCTAATATCTTCAATGTAGGTAAGAACTGCATCCTGCACTTGTGAAACAAGAGCTAAAGAGCGATGAAGACAAGAAAAACTTCTGAAGCTGTTAGTATGGCTAAGAAAGATATTAAAGTTGGGGAACAAAAAATGTGTTCTGCTGTCCAGCTAGCATTGTTAAGTCAGTTTTATATGACCATTTAGTCCATCACACTGCCTACGATTTTAGAAACTAAGCCAGAATGTGATTTGTGTTTCAACTTAGGTAGACGTTAGGATTTCCTTAAAGCTCAATTTTGAGAAAAATACACAGGAGAAAATCCAATAAAACTGTCCAATTACTTCGAGCCCTGAAAAGCTCCTCTGAGAATCCCAGGAATGATATCACTGCATTGTTTACGATGAGCAATGTTCATCATAAAAAGGGTTTCTTTTTCATTTCTTTTTCATTAGCAACGTAGTCCTGTATTATGTTTTGTCACTGCAATTCTCCTGATGTTTCCAGCTACAACATCTTCAAAGGGCCAAACACAACACAGATGTTTCAATCTGGGATGAGAGCACAGGGAAATATTCTCTTTGGCAGGGAGTTTTCATGATCAAACGGGAGACTGATTGGCTTCTTTATTGGGGTTTAGAAGCAAAACTCCAGTGAACTGTCATTCCCCTTTAGGATACATATAGAGCAGCCTTCCTGAGGACACCATTGTACAGTATATTACAGTCGAAACCCAGGCTTTCAGGCCTTAAATATCTAGCACAGAAAAAGCTAGATTCCAAATTGTTTGTGGCCAAAAAGTATCAGGTCTTGGTTTATTCTTGCACGTTGTTTATTAAGCCAAGCACACACTAGAGCTCAAGAAAAAAATGCCCCCCAAAAATCTAGTAGCTCATTAATAATTTTTTTTTTTTTTTGGTAAAACTTGCCATTTGGATCCTCACTTGAACCCTTGTGAAATGAAGAGATATAGCCTCAGGTGTTAGGTTTTGAAATGGAATATTCATTGACTAAGGTATGCCCAAATAAAAGCTGATTAGAATTGTTGCTCGGTACTATGCAGATGTCATGTTAGAGAGTCCTATTTTAGCCTGGATATGCACTAAAATTAAAATATAGTATAAATATATTCAAAGTATGAATATAGAGAGTATAAATAATATGTATAAATATAAATAAATATGTATCATAAATACATAAACATAGAATTTTGGAGAGCACCTCTTGAGATCATCTGGTCCAAACTCCTGCTCAAGAATAGTGTATATACATAGTGTAAACACATAAATATTAATGGAAGTATTGTGTCCAAAGAAAAGGCCATGCTATATAAAGAAGAGCACATTTTAAAGTTTTTGTCTTTGAGATACAGCTGAATGGAGCCTGGATTCAGGACTGGCAGCTAATGGTCGCCACCCATGTTAAACTCTCCCTCATAAAATTCAGATCATAGTAAAAACCAGCGGAGATCTATGATATAACTATTTATAACTGATATGACTGTATGACCTTTTCATTTTGCTCTGATATGACCTCATTCACATCCCCTTCTGCCATATTTTGTAGCTCCAGTGTCATGGAGACATATTGTTCATTCAAAGTATGTTGCTTCCATCTGATTTTGACCTTTTGGTGTTATAAAGATTTTTTTCCTTCCTAGGTGCTGATATAAATACTCAAGCCAGTGATAACGCCTCTGCTCTTTATGAAGCCTGTAAAAATGGACACGTACCTGTTGTGGAGTTTCTTTTGTCCCAAGGAGCAGATGCTAACAGAGCCAATAAGGATGGCCTGTTGCCTCTTCACATAGCAGCCAAAAAAGGGATTTGCGAGTAAGTTTTAGTTCATTTCATAGTTTCATCTTTTAGACAAGAATCCAAAGTCCTTATGAAAAGGAGAATGTAATATCCCAGATCTAATTCTGAGCATTGCGAGCAAGGGAGCTGCCAGTTGAGAACTGGGCTTTCTGCTTGCAAAGCTCAGGTTGGAAATTATAAACTGAAGAATGTGTTTGCAGGTTGGGATGGGATGGCTTGGGATGGGATGAGCAGGAACGTGGGGTGCAAGATCCCTTTAGCTTTGCCAAGATATCACCTATTACAGCTAAATAACCTCATGTGTCTTGGAAGTGGATTAAACTGAGCTCCACAAAAATGCTTGAGATGGAATAAAAAAGCATCTGTGTGTGTGTGTGGGGGGGGTGTTAGTCCTCAATAGCTATTGCAGCATCGTTTGCAATCATTTTCCTACATGAGGCCATTGTGATTCTTCCGCACAAGCAGAACATGCTGCATTCACCTCTGGTGTCTTCAGGTTTTATTAACAATAATTCAGATGCTGACAGCGGGAAGTGGTTGAGTGAATCTCTAGGGCATTAGTGAGATCGTTGCTAGAACATGGTGTCCAGTTCTGGTATCCCCCCTTTCAGAAACCTTTCAGGAAATTGGAAAGGCTTCAGAAAAGAAGTACAAGAATTACTCATGGTCTGGAAAATATACTTTATTAGTGAGTGATTAAATGACTCTTAAATGTAACAGACAAATGCATACAAAGATCCAGTGGTTTGTTTCTGAAATGAAATGTGTTTGGGATAGAGCTGAGCACATTCTTTAAACAGTGAGAAAAGTAACTAATGGAAAAAATAACCAGAAGTTGGGTAGATTTACCAGGCCTCTGAAGCAGAGGTGTTTATAGGAGGGGGAGAAACTCTACAGCCTGTAATAAAGGATATCAATTCAGAAGATGCTGTCTAGGGTTGGGATTGCTGCACTGTCATGTAAATAGTGTTTACCTAACTCTTTCAAGACCTTCGACATTGTAGCATGCTTCTGAGCCTGAACTGCTTAGCATTTACTTCTGATCCTAGGGCAAGTTTTAGCTCCTGCCTGTAACCCCTCGCTGCTGGAAGGGTGAGTGGCCCACAGCTATCTTTGCAAAACACAGTCACATCTAGCAGTGACAGACCATTTTGGTGACTGTAGTGAATTCTTCTGACTACCACAGTTTCTATCAAAATCCTTTCAGCAATAGTCAAAGGAGAGAGTATATCCAGCTGCAAAGACTGCTTCTGGATAGTAAAGTTATCTTTGCAGACAACTGCTAGAGCGCATTCTTACATATTTCACAACGTCTGAGGAATGAAAACTTTTGACAGTACTACACCTTCCCATAACATCTTCTTTCCTAGCATTTAGGCCTGCTTGGGAATCCCAATTAAGCTTCTCAAATCACTTTGATAGACCTGAGGATATTTGCTTTCTGTAGTTGGAATAGGCCTGCTTCTTTGTGTAAGCTGTGTATTCTAGAGGGCAACCCAGTGTGACTTTATGTAATGGGTTTATACGCTTACAGCATGTACGTGAATACCCTGCATAGAATAATGCAGCCATGATTCAAAATTTTCTCCAGGGTTTGAGTTACAAAGACATTTTCTTGAAAACAAACCCATTTTAGTTGAGAAATGTGCCAGAGACAGAACCCAGCTCCAGTTGCTGACTTTCAAAAAAGTTCATCTGAAAGTACAGTAAGTTGGTCTGAATCCAGTTTGGGTATAGGGTCTGGACAAGCTCTCTGAATCTTCTCCTCCCCTCTATAGTTCCACACCCTGACCTGAAAAGAAATCTACATAGAAACTCTGCAACCTGAGTCCATCCCCATGTTATGAAAGAAAGGGCCTGATTCAGACCTCACATCTATTCTTCCCAACAACCAGCAGCATAAATGAGACCAGAATTCAGCCCAAACTCTGAGTTCCTTCACTTGTAAAAGACTGAGCACAAATTTTTGTGCACAACTGCTGCAAACTAAGTGCAAAAGAAAGAAAAAAGAAAAAGAACTTCTCTCATAAATATTTATCTCAATGACAGAGGTTTAGCCCAATTGGCTGATCATTCTTAATTCCTTTGGTATTCAGTAAAATAACACCCTTCATGGTGACCTCTCTTTGTATTCCTGCAGATTTAATACGTAATTCTGCAGGAATTCCATGCTTCAACTTTTTGCCAGAGCACGAAGGCTCCCTACCATCAAAAAGCCAAGAATGCAGTCCCAAGGCTCAACTGTCAAATCTTGTTGCTTGGTGTTTGTTTATTTTAAATGACACCTTGTCAATACTGACCTGAAATTCATAAGGGTAATCTCATCAGCTGTAGGACAATTGCAAGCAGTCATTTAACTCCTTCCCCCTCGGAACTGAGATGCTGAGAAGGGAAGACTTTGTGAAGTGTGGGCAAATGTATTAAATAAATGCAAGTCAATAAACTCGGCACACTCATACTAAGGATGCTCTGCCTCCTCCTCCGTATAATTTCTAACAAATAGAAATCACAGAATCAGGTGTCAGGGATGAGGGGAAACTCGCCACTATTTCAAAACTCTACATGAAGCTCAGTGTGAGCTGTGATAGACATGGGATGTGGTCTGGTTTGTTTGGCCTTGGCTGCCTTCACTTGAGCTGCCTTCTCCCTCTAGACAGACAGGAAAGATTGCAGAGGTGGAGACACCATATTACTGAACCAACACACTTTGGAGGATGAGGAAGAGAGACAGGTTCAAGGTACAAAATTAAACTCTGATATAAACTTGATGCTTCCTGCTTTTCCTCCCAAAATAAATCTGGGGTTTACTGAGGTCTGGGACACTGCAGCATTTGGATGCAGAGCCTCAGTGTGGCACCCCTGTGGTGAGGTTCAGGTCCCCCTTGCAGACAGAAATGACACAGTGCCTCTTTAACTCAGATTGAAGAGCTGGCTGAAGCACATATGCTGGAGAGAAAGAACAAAACAGACCCTTAAATCTTCAAAACAGTTGATCATGGGATGACTAATGCTGGCACTTGGCATGGTGTCCTAGCAGTGCTCTGTGCCCTTTTTGTTATTATGGCTCTTACAGCACATTTGCTAATGGTGGAAAGTTGCCAGCTCACCAGCACCCAAACCTCCTGCTCCCTAGTGAGCGTCACAGTGTTGGAAGATTAGTGAGGCTGCTTGGAGAAAAAAACCCCCGTCCTTAGTTTCCCAAGATATTTACATAATTTTAAAAGCCTTTCTGTTTAAAAATGAGATGCAGAAGTAACTTGGAGACGTCAACAGTCCATCATGTAAATAGGAATATAATCCTGTAAAGTGTTATGCATCTTCAACTCTTACTTCAGCTCCTGGGAGTGTTGGGCGCTCAATCTTTCACAGGATCATTCAGTGCATCACAGACAAAGGTTTTCCTGAGATTAGCGCTTATATTTAGCTTAGTTAATTATGTAAATATATGTTTGAGGGCCCAGTGTTGGGACCAGCCATTGCAGTCAAGCTGAAGATATGCAGCATTTTAAAGGAGACATGCTACATGGTAGGAAACTAAGCTTTGCATGTTTGTGTGTTAGAAGAGTTGTTGACTGCTAGATAGAGGAGTCTGCATAGGAGGAAGAAGAGGAGGAGAAAGTGTGCGCTTAGCTTGCTGGCTCCCACAAGCTCCTTTTTTAGATATCCCTCTCTCCCCAGGCGTTATATAGGGAGCATGGGTATCTCCTGAGGGAGTAGGCAGGCTCAGGTTGGATGGTTCCTAGTCTCTTTCGGGAAGTAGCTTAAAGTGACTTGTCTGTATTTACAGAATCAGCCTAGTGCCTTGGCTAAACCACCCAACTTTATGAGCAGGAAACGGGGGTTTAACCCATGGGGCTGGTCATGCAGCTCCAATGACACCTATGGAGACATAAAAATGATCACGAATTTGCGACTGCGGGGCTCCTATACATCATACATTTGAATTTCACATTACATAACGAGAGCAGTTTGATTTATGTTGCTGAGTTTAAGGCCACATCACACTTTCCAATAGCAATCCCTGATTACTGGGGCTTAGGACTTGGCTGTACATTTTTTCTCCCTGGGCTAAAGCATGGAAACCAGCCTGGAAAATATTTTTATTTCTTTTTCTCCCCTTTCCTAATTGTCTTTTTGGCTCCCCATGACCTGGGATGGACGTTGATAGCCCCATGGATTTGCCACAGCCAAAAGCCACACAGTGAGGGCCTCCAGGATGCGGATCAATCCAGGGTAATAACTGGAAACCAAATATGTAGTTTATCCTAGCTCAGTCCTGCAGAGGAAGGTTTGGTTTCACCTTCTTTCTGGTCTCAAGCCTCTTGCTGTGGCTGTGACCCAGGATGCATGCTAATGCCTTGTGTTGGTGCCCTTCTCTGCTGAGCAATAAAGCAATCCTGAGGGAGGTGGGGAGAAACAGCCTCTCTGCTGGCACCTCAGGCCAGACGCCGTGTGCCTGTTCCTCCAATCCTACCCACAGCACGATGATGAAGGTGAAGAATGTCTGGGAGATCCTGGCTGGCTATCTGCCATTTGGGCTGTGGCACCTAAGAGAGTTACAGCAGGGTAGGTGAGGTGCCAGCACGTTGTCTCTTCCATTGTAACTGCCCCTGTAGCTGCCATTACCTCATAGAAACTGGGTGACAATTTGAAAAAAAACTTGTTCCTCCTTGAAAGAGGGGGTCATGCAACCCACATTTTTGGCAAAGTAGGAACACAGGGAGTTGTTGACACATTTCAAGTTCACACCCTGGTTTCTCTCAGAGACAGTTGTTCCTGTGCCCAAGTTATCAGGCTCTCTCTTATGGTTACAACCATACAGCTATGATTTGCTGTATGACTGTAGATCCCCTAGAGCTCACTGCTGTTCTCTGACTCTCCACCCGGCAGGATTGTCTCCATGCTGATCCCTGTGACCAGCCGCACCCGCATCAAGCGCAGCGGCATCAGCCCCCTGCACTTAGCAGCCGAACGCAACCATGATGACATCTTGGAAGAGCTGATTGATGCTGGCTACGATGTTAACACCACCCTCTCCCATGAACGGTCCTGCCTTTACGAGGACAGACGCACCACCCCCCTCTATTTTGCTGTTTTTAACAACAACATCTACGCCACGGAACTCCTGCTGCAAGCCGGAGCCAACCCCAATGTTGACCTCATCAACCCATTACTCATCTCCATCCGCCACGGCTGCCTGAAGACCATGAAACTGCTCCTTGACCACGGAGCAAACATTGATGCCTATATATCAAGCCATCCCACCGCATTTCCGGCTACCATCATGTTTTCAATGAAGTACCTTTCCGTGCTGAAGTATCTCCTTGATCTGGGCTGTGATGCAGGTTCATGTTTTGAGTGTCAGTATGGAAATGGCCCACACCCTGCATTAAATTACAGACGGGACAGACTTAATGATCCTCAGCTGTCCAAGGAGCCAACCGTAGTACAGGTAAGCACTGTCTAGTCGACCTACAGTACTTCTGAGGATGTCTCCTACCCATGTATCTTGACAACTTTAATGTATTTTTTCTCCCAACTTTCCTGTGAGAGAAGACGCCTTTATTCCTACTTTATTTACAGAAAAAAAGGTTCAATAAGAGTCTGTGAATGTTCCGAGTCCGTGTTCAATGACAGCAGGAGGGTAGGCAACAGCTGCTGTGGCCCTAGCTTGAATTTGCAGTGAATTATAGCCATCTTGACAGCCTTGCCATCAGATCTACAATATTCTTTTCCTCTGGACCTGAGGTGCCAGGAGTGAAGCATGTTTTCTTGACAGGCAGTGTCATATGGCTGGTAGCATATGGGCGGTAGCATATGGGCAGTGGAAACCTGCTTGTTTTATTTGTCCTGTAAGATTTGTTTTGTCTGATAGGGAATTTAAGCTCCCAATTAAATTAAAATTGTCTAGTGTTTCACTTCATGAGGGTAAACTAATGAATGTAAATAGTTGTAATTTCCGAGTCTACTGGATAAGTAGCCCTGGAGAGGGGCTTCAACATGCAACACAACAAAGAAATCTCAGCAAGGCAGTCTTTCTATTTTGCAAAGAATCAGGGAAGAAATAAATCAGCTTGTATCTAGTTTAAGTGTAGCTTTGAGGGATTCAGAAGAAAGTGTCATTTAGCCCAAAGAGATGGTCACCAATAAATGCTCCTTGGTGGTGGAAGAATAAAGGAAAACATTAAAAGATGCTAGGAAATCTTGACCTTTTTATCAGTCCTGTCTTCCAAAAGACTTTACTCTCCAGTAACATGCCTGGGAAACAAACAAACAAAAAGAAATCTTAGAAAGAGGATTGTAAGAGTCCATCAAAAGAACCTCTTAGCCCAAACAGAGCTGTCTTCTTCTTGAGAGTGTTTGTCACAGAAAAATTGCTCCAGGACACCACATTTTTGTCAAAGAAAAATTAATAAAATATATCATCTCTAGTTCTTGAACCATGATATGGTAGCATGTAGAGTGAACAGAGGGCTGGAATTCCAAGGCAAGGAGAGAGGGTTTGTCTGTAGACCTCTATGATATTCTAGCCACTCAAAAACAGTTCTGGTTTTACCTGTTTAAGCAAATTATTTCCCCATGGAGCTCACCTACAGCTACTTTTAGTGCCTAGCAAAATATTAGGTTACTCACAAACAGAGTCATCACCTCAAAGGCCAGACCACATGAGGCAGAGGTAGCAAAAGCTCTGTAAAATTGTATCTGTGCCTAGAGAGAGACTGGTGAGGGACCAATGCATGCAGAGAAAAAGCAATCCCTTCCCTCTGATATTACTTTAAATTTGCTTCTTGCTGCTAGGAATTTGGCTAATAAAAGCAAGGCTTGTATGGTGCAGCTTCATGATACAGTTGTGATATGGTTTGTATTCTGAAATATAGAGGATCTTATGAACTATAGCCTTCTCCACACAAAAGATGTGCATTTTCTGTTTTCTTGTATAAGATTACATAAGGATAATAAATCTGAATGATTAGTCTTTATACAGTAAAGACTATGAGCTACTGGCAGTGGATTTGAAAAATGCATAACTATAAGTCATTACTGTTGCTACTAACTTAATGTGTCCTGGAGAAAGTGAATGCAGAAAAACGGTTGTTGTCTGACTCCACATTTCCAGAATTGCAGTGTCAAAACTGTGAACGTGGGGAGTGAAGTATCCTGCTGCCGCGAGAGGGCATTCAGGGGCCTACCGAGACAGCAGGCAAAGGGTGTCCCAGGCCCAGAGTCACTTTGTCCCTGAGTCAATCCCATTGCCTGTAGTTGCAGGTTTGCATTATTTTGCTTTGTTTTGCTATGCTTCTTTTCCTGCAACATGTTTTGGAAAAATTTTATTCCAGAAAACGTTTTTGTAGGCTGAGCTTGTGAATAGGGAAGAGAGAAAAACGCAGGCAAGGTCTCTGGCGGAGACAAGAAGGAGAGCAGTAAGAAGCAGTGTTTTATTGCCCTACGCATGTGTCCTCATTTAAACTCCGACGAAGTGGAATTACTGCTTGGAGGTGGTAGTACAGGTCCCCAGTTTGCACGTCCTATGGGTAACTGCATAGCAATTGCATATGCACTGGAGAATGACAGCCAGATATACTAAACTGAACTTCCTATAAGCGGTCCAGGTAGGAAACTGTGGGTTGTCTGCCGGGATCATCCCAACATTACTGTATCTAATTTTCCTGGGAAACATTACATGGTGATGCTCAGTGAAAAAAAAAGTCGGAAGACTAGTAAACACGTCTGTGAATGCTCTCACTTTGAATAAAATGGCCTTATAATTTCCTGCAGCTTTCTTCTTTCCTAGGTGAGCTAATATAATTTCATTTCTGAATAAGAGTATCCACACAAGACTTTAATGCATTTTGAGTTAGGGCTCATGCATGTATAATCAAATGTGATCTAGTTCCAGGAGCTTAAACTGAAAGAGGTTTAAGCTGATGCATTTTCTTTCCTGTTTGGCGTGGACTTGGAGGGTGCCTGCAGACACTTTCAGTGACTAAGCTGATGGATGATGCTTAAGCCACCGCCATTCAATTGGGTTTGGCCATATGCCTGAGTTCTTATCCACACAGCGTGATTTAATTCGTCTTAAATATTCTGACTGCTCACATGCAGATAAGTCCACAGATATCTTCATCATATACAGCACCCTAACAGAGATAGATGAAGCTGTCTGGTATAATATACATATTTACATTAAAGTGGAAAGAGAAGTCACTACTTTTTTGAAATGAGACTGCTTAAAGTCGGGTCCTTAAGTCTGTTATTCAGTACCTCCATAAGGAGCCCTCATGCAATGGCTCTGAGTACTCTGCAGCTCACACTGGGGGCAACAGAAGATTTGCCTGATCCAGGACTGAGTAAGGAAGATGCTTCTGCTCTGTATTAGGCCCAGGATAGTTTTCCTATGGGCGAGTAAAATTGACTGGGATTTGTCTCTGCAGAGATTTCCCCAGACTTGTTTCTAGTGAGGTGTTTGGTCCCCAAAAGCTGCAGATACCAGTGGGTTCATCAGAAGTAGGAGGTGCTGTGCTCTGCCAAATCTCCCTCTTTCCCTAAGCCTCCTTTGTGCACAGTTGCCACACAGAGCCCCTCCCAAGAAGGGAAAGGGATGCAGCACACTGGGTCACAGCACCCCAGGCTGCATGGATCTTTCAGCAGCTCCCTTACTGGCTTAGGGCAAAGCTGTGAGCATGCCTCTGCCCTCCCATTTCTGTGGAAGTAGGACCTTTGGACCCTGTAAAGAATTCAGCATCCTTTGCATGCTCCAGAGCTAGGACTCTGCCAGGGTTTTGTGTCCTCCTGCGGCTGTAAAGAGGGGATTCTGCCCTCAGTTGCAAAAAAAGAAGCTTTAGTTGAAGTTTTGTGAGGGGAAACTGGTAACTGCTGCCACAGCTGGTAGAAGGGTGGGACCACCAATGCAGTCGGGGCTGTTCCTATCGTTGCAGCTTCCACAGGTGCATTCATGTCCCACTGACTGTAGTCAATCTGTTTTTCCTTGAAGTTTTGTGAAATGGTGTCTACTCCAGAGATGAGTCGCTGGGCCGGGCCGATCATCGATGTTCTCTTGGATTATGTGGGTAACGTGCAGCTCTGTTCCCGGCTCAAGGAGCATATTGACAGCTATGAGGACTGGGCTGTCATTAAAGAAAAAGCAGGTATGGTCACCCAGGAGAGAATCTGGGACAAATAGTCCCACTATTGGATTCAAAACCTCAGTCACCATCTCCTCTTAGTATTCATCCCTTAAACTTGATAGGATTTCCCTACTGAGACTGAATTACATTTTGGACCAGGTACGAGACACTAGAAATTGTTGGGGTATCACTGACTCTGTGATGTTAAATCAAAAAATGCAGCTGTGGATCTGACCCACTGGGAATGAGCATTGCCAGTGCAGGAAGACCCATTTGGCTGCACCTGGGGTGCAGTCAGATCAGGGCAGGCGGGCAGTGTGACCATCTCCACAGCAGCCCAGCAGGCACCAGTGGCCTTTAAAGCCTTTACTAATATTCTGCTCTCCTAAATATCCTTTCCATCAGGATCCAAAGTCTTTCATAGACATTATCAGAATTAGTTTTCTGGCACCAAGCTAAATTTGGTACATATTACATTTATTTTCAGTGGGAAGACTGAGTACTGTGAAGCAGCTTGCTTAAATCCTCCTAGAAAGCCTATTGCTACGGCTGAGATGGGATACAGCACCCCATCCTCCAGTCCCACTTCCTTCCCTATGTCATGCCTCAGAATAGATGAGCCACCACCAATGCCAGATGCATCATCCCTCCATTACAGAAAAGCCCCCTTTTCATTACTCCTTCTCCTGTTTTCTTCTTGCCACTGACCTGGCCAAGCCGAGCTGTCCCTCTCAAGTTTAAACCTGCTCTGCTCATGTTTCTGACCTGCCTGTCTTTCAGAGCCCCCACGACCTCTTTCCCATCTTTGCCGCATCAAGGTACGAAGCCTGGTTGGAAGAAACCGCATTAAACTTCTTGACACCTTGCCTCTCCCAGACAGACTGATTCGATACTTACAGCATGATTACACACAGTGACCCCAGGCACACCGGACACGCAGCGGCTTCCTGGCACGGCACACAGCGTCATTGGCATAGCGAGGGCGCACATCGTGTATGGTGGGGAGGCATTGCTGCTGGCTTGGTCAAGTGCCCTCCAATGACTTATCTAAGAGAAACGTGCTTCTGAAGCATGAGTGAGAAGAAAATGGAGGAGACAGAGAGCTGAACATAGGACTGTTAGGTTTTCCAAGAGAAAACACATATGACTCACCTCAGAGCTTGGTCTGCAAAGAACAAGAAATGAAAGTCAGCACTGAAAAATGAATAGTGCTGAAGCAAGTATCAGTGAGGAATTCAAAAGTATCCTGGGCTTGTGGTGGAGCTTAGCGTCCTTGCTGTGATCACAATTCAGAAATTGTCAGGAGTCAACATATTTGGGAAAACAATCACGTTTCCTTCACTGACTGAGATTTTAGTTTCTATTCTACTTCTTGGATTTCTGCTAAGTGTGCTGGTTGCTAATTTCTGATAACTTGACACCACCTTGCTAATGCTTTTGCTTTCATTTTTTGGACCTTTCTTATTGAATAGATTACTTGATTTCTGAACATTCAAAGCTCAGATCTTTCTAATATACTCAAATCCACAAATGCTGATTCCTTTAAAATCCAAGGGAAGGTTTATTTAAAAAGGATGTAAGAATTGTATTTGCACATAGTAAATACAGTTCATGTTGTATTACATTTGCAATAAGAAGTAGGTGAAATTCTGCTTGAGAGAATTCCCTAGACTGGGGATTTGAAAGCAACTCTGAGCTTTTTTTTCTTTTTTTCTTTTTTTTTTTTTTGGTGTAAATTAGTAGTAGCTGCACTGTAACCAGTAGCTTTACTCTGTCATGAAGCTGGTGTCAGAACAGAATAAAGCCCTAGATGAGCATGAACAGCAAGTGATGTGGAGGAGAGAAGCAAGGTACATAGGGAGAGAGGCAACACTACTAAACCAACTTTATCTGTTGCTCTACTAGAAGATCTTGTCCCTACAAAACCCAGCCTCTCTTACCTCCTTGGACCTCTGTGGCTATAACAATACCATCACTGGAGGAAAAGAGAGGTTATTTCAAAATTATGAAAGTCAGACTTTGAGATTTATGAAAAAGAATACCCAGAATTAGGCTTCCAAATCCTTATTCAGGTGCCTAAACAATGCCAAGTTGCTTGCGCCAGGTGTAGTTCCACTTAAGCCAATGGGATCACATTTGGTATCAGATATTACTGAGGCAGAATAAAAGTCTTAGGATTTAGCCCTGAATTTCCTGACTTTGGAGGTTTGAAGCATCTATTAGCTCCCTTTGACACTGATGAAAGTTATTATCTTAGCTTCTTTGAAAATTAGGTCGCCTATTTACAGCTCAGATCCACAACTGATTTATGGCAGCTTAACAAGTTACCATCTATCAGCTGAACCACTATAATTGTCCGTGAAATTCTTTTATTGAAGTTTTTAACAAGTCACATTCCCTCACAGCTGGGGAGGCTGAGGAGCCCATGAACGGTTATTGGCAGTGACTACAGCTCAGTTGACAGGTGTGACTTGCTGAACCACTGATTTGATGAGTGCCTCATTCCTGACTAGGCACCTAAGTAATGATAGAAGAGCCTAAATTTGGAACTATGTCTTTGCAGATCTTATGCTAGAAGCACACTCATTCTTACCTTAGGTGACAAAGGAGCTGTGCACGATGGTTTGTTTGGATTCTCCACCAGAGACCTGACAGATCTGGTTTTATTTGTTGGCCTGCATACCATCCATGGAATCAGATAGAAATGTAAGTAGGGAAAATGCATTGCACTGAGTTTTATTTGTGTGGAGTTTTATACCTTAACACAGGACTAAAAGTGTGTTGCACACACACAAGTCTGTCTGGGCACAGAAGTTCAGATTCTGTGATGGCTTTATGTGAAATGTGTTCAGCACTTGTGGGACAGGATGTGAGCAGAAGAAGAATTGGTTACACCTACGGGCACTCTGTCCATAGCTGTCCCCTTCCCGAATGTAAAAGAAGTTGAAAAACCAACAGAGTTTCAATTCACACTGAACAGTGATCTTCTTGCAAAGCTTTGGAAAGTCGGGTGAGATTCCGCCACTGCTGAAATTTTGTCCAGTGACTTCCATTACTACCAGTTTAGGATCTACCCCTTTGTCCCCTGCAGCATGAACAGGGAATTGCTTGAGGTTGGAAAAATACTGGGTGAAGGGAAAGGGATGGGGAACAGGAAATCTTTAGACCAGTTTTGCCAATGAAGGCCTTGTATTGGTAAGCAATAGCTTGAGAGGTAGAAAATCACCTGTGGAGTTCGTGCATCTCTCACTTTATGGGGCCAAGCAGCGAAGGTCTGGGTCTTACTCACATTGATATAAATCAGAGGAAACCTCCCTGAAATTAAATGAGTGTAACAGAGTCGTAGAGGGTGATGGATGCAGAGACGACTTGGTAGACACCATTTACTTAAGCGCTTGTTTGGTGTGCAAAGACAGCTTGGGAGACTGCTGGCTGATAGAAGGATTCACAATCACCAACTGCATGTATAGCCACAGGGGTGGGATTTCATAAGCTATCCCAAACCGGGAATTTCCCTTGAGCCAACAATGTTACATATGCAAAAGTCTCAGGGGTTGCAATTTCTTTTTATGTCCTTGGAGAAGTTGAAACTGGGTTTGAGTGGAGCAAATAAGGAAAGTTCATTTCTTCTTTCAAACAAGCGACCTTCATCTCTATTGGGAGACCCATGTCCTGGCTGCTCTCAGCCATCTGTCCTGAGCAGGACAGTCGCTGAGCTGGTCTGATGGGAATGTCCTGCAACTGTGGGAAGGATAAGGGCACACTGTGCACAGAAACTGAGGAGAGGAGAGTCTGTTAAAGGGGGAATCTGGTAATTGCAATGTTATTAAGTCCTTTCTGCTTGATATTTACAGCAAATCTTCACACACTCATTTTACATTTATTCGCACTGAAATGGAGCCCGCTACCTCTCCACTCCAGTCATTGACACAATATTTTGTGCACAATACTGAATCTGCACGAATTCAGTATGCATTTAATGCATCTATCTAGAAGTTACTGTGAAAAGACAAACACCCCAAAACCCAAACAAACCAGGCTTTGTAAGTAGATCAGTAGTTCTAGTGCAAGGTAAAAAGCGGCTTGTTTTTACTGAGTGTGATAGACTCCTTCAGAGATGAAGACTTTATGTGAAATGTTCTAGGAATATTTCATGACCAGGTTACTGTACTTTTTTTTTACTGCAACATGTGCAATTCACTTGATGTTCTTGTGCACTTTTTTGATTTTTTTATTTCATTTTTTATGAAAGCTTCTTCATTTACCTCTCCCTGTTATTTATAAAAGCTATTGTGATTTTAACAGTTTAAATTTGCATTGTTGTAGTAAATAGCTCCCGAATGTTATGTTTCCATCTTTCAAACAAAGTATGAATAAACAAGTAGATTCTGAAGGGCTATCAGCTGTCCTGAATAACAACATTGAACAACCAAACACAAAAATAGCCAGGAAAAGTCTGAATCAATCCAAGCTTGAACAATTAATAATTTTGATGTTAATCTCAGGGGTGAGAGAACAGTAAGTATTGCTAGAGAGGAGACAGAGTTGCTATTCTTTGCAAACTTTTTGGAAAGTCTCACACATCCCCATTCAGTGATTTCAAATATACTTAACAATTGTCTTCTGTTCATTTGCTTTTTACTTCATTGTTGCTCCAGTCCAGAGCCCCAGCAAGGGCCACAGCCTGCCCTGGGCTGGGGAGGGAAGTTCCATGTCGCAAAGGATTTTAAGGATTTTTAAAAAGTAACATCAGTTTAAATCTGAGGGTAAGTGCATAAATAGCTGTGTGTCAGAGGTCATTTGGAACGGTCTGGTTCAATCCTTCATCGTAACTTAAAAACATGCTATTCTACTACATGGAACATGTACAGCAACATACATTCAAAGAAGAAACGGTTTAAAAGAAGAAAAAGAAAACAAAGAATTTAATATCCAAAAGGTAGAAACTTGATTTCAACTCTCTTCTTTCTCTGGATTTCTTCAGAAATAAAATTTCTACAGAGGCTATCCACTTTGCCAAGTATTTTAATTTTGATAGAAATCCATATTCTGGTGCGATACGCAGCACTTTCAAACTTCCCTTCTGAACTCTTGCAGGAATACTTGTCCACAGCAGTCACTGCAATACCTATGGTTTGTTCCATGACCTGCTCTGGTCCCCCAGACGGAAATCCACACCAATGCCAGGGAGGCTGCTCTGCATTGACAGCACTGAGACAGAGTTCAGCATCTGGCTTCATCTGGGTTACAACAGTGACATAGAGCTATTGGTGTGAGAAAGCGCCCCTATTTCCATGTAAAAAATTCCTTGCCTACAGGTCTGCAAATTAAGAGCCATAGTTCTCCTCCTGTTAACTTAAATGGGGGTACTGCCTCTGGTTTCTGTTACAGTCTCCTCATGGATTTTTTTTCCAAAAAGACAAAAAGGGAAAGACATATAAGTACATTCATATCTTCACTTCTGGATCAAGAGCTAACCTGATGTCTTCAACCCTTAGATCAGCTCTTCACCACCTTGCACCTTGCGTGTAGTTGCAGGTATGTGCTACCAAAGCCATTTCCTGCTCTCTCTCCTACAGGAGTAGTCTATACAGGCTTGATGTGCGTATTAAGAGCTGGTAGCAGGGAGAAAGCAATGAAAGCCATCTTTGTTTCTACTTTTGGCCTGCTGGACTAACACATTACAGCCGTCATGTCCATAAAAGTAAACATCGGTGGGATATACTGCGAGGTTTGGGGAAAGAATGAGCTGGTTTTAGCCTGAGAGTAGTTCATATCCTAACAAAAGTTGCAACCTGGTTATATAACACCAAACCCCATCAGAGGATCCAAAATTATACTCTACAATTGCTTAAGATGATAATTTTTTCATGACTGCAATGTGCTCGAAAGAAGTGTTGCCTGTTTTTCCCCTTATGGAGATACCAAGAGTCATAGGGAGCTACACTAGCCAGACACCACGCCAGTCGAGGCCACTTTTTATTGAATCCTGGGAGGACTTCCCATTAGCTTCAGTGAGAGCAGGTTCNCCCCCCCCCCCCCCCCCCCCCCCCCAATACACTTCTCTTGACCTCAGTGATTTACTCCAGTATAACCAAACAGATACATAGGCCTGCAGCATTAAACCTTTCAGATCTCATGTTCTGTGCCTTAGCACCACTTTCTCCGTGGGTTTAAGAGAAATATGACTTTAAGAAATCCCCTATTCACTTTTCTAATGCCAGTTTGTTAAAATAATTGGGAAAATATCCAGCAAATCATTTGCAGCCAGGTCTTGTGATAGCATCTTAAAATCAGGCAAAATAAAAGATGTCTGTGAGCCAGAAATCAAGGCAGACTATTCTATACACTTTTTTCTTCTATGTATTTTATGGTTTTGTATTCAACTAATTATACAATTTCTCATTTCTTCTGTTGATGCAGAACAATTCCTGATGCGGAAATTCATCCTGCTTCTGTTTGCACCAGCTTAACTCTAGCTAATTTCCCAGCCCCAGAAGAATTACTTTTGATTTACATCACTCTGAATAGGCAGAGATTTCAGCCCTCATATCTCCCCACCAGTTGCAAATCAAACCTGTGTCTACCCAGTGGGGCAAAAATAAACAGACTGCATTTGCAGAATCACCAAAATAAAATTACCTCCTTTTTTCCCTTAATATTTTCTTTTAATTTTCTTAGTATTTACATACAGGAAGAGCTTAAATCAATTCACAAGTGTGGTTTCTACATTAAATACTGTCCTTCCAGTCTCTTGCACGCAAAAGGAAGTGACCTGAATATCTTGACTTCTCTGGAATTACTTTAAAGTACAAAACCCCTTTGAATGGGTTTAATTCATTTCATTTCACTGCTGCTGCCTCAGGGCAACCCCAGAAAGATGTTCCCACATGGAGGAGGTCTCCTAGGTGTTACAAGTGCAGCTATGAATGGCCCACAGCCCCGCTCACTGCGGCTGAGACAATGCCCGTCGATGAAAGAGCCCTGATTTGCCTCACACTCTGTGCCACTGGCTTCATAAGGCTTATTCCCGATTTACACCCGTGTACTGAGAGCCCAAGCAGCTTTCCAACAGTTACTAATTCACTCCAGCCCGCCCACGAGGAAGAGGGTGCGATCGCCGGCCTCCTCCCCCCCGCCGCTCCACGCTGCCAGCAGCTCGCACCCAGTGCCCAACCAGGCATCTCAATTCACTCTCAGGAGCTGTCATGTTCAGCGTGACTCCGATATCCGCTCTGGCTAAAGATAGCCAAAAACATTGAAAATCGGCGGGGGGACAGCGGGCTTGGTGGGGATGGGTTTCAAAACGACGGGCCTGTAGAGTTTCTGTCCCGTGCCATCGGCCTCCTTGCAGAAGTGTGGCACCTCCACCGGCAGCGTGGCCGCACTCTTTCTCCACAGCCCCAGCCCCGGGAAGGGCGACGGGGGAAGCGCGCCTGGGGGCTGGTACACCCCTGGCCCAGGGCAGGGGAAGGGGCAGCAGGTCCAGGCGCCCACCCGACCCGAGAGGACCCCGGCAGGGTCCTTCTCCCCAGTGTGCGGGACAGACTCAGGGGGGCTCTCTGGGCCAGTGGAGTCTGAGCTCCGTTTGCTTTTCTTCCCCTCATAGGGAGGAGGGTCTCTGGGGGACGGGAGCCCCTCAGGGCCGGTGGGAAAGGCCCTGGCCGGTAGGCTCTGGGCCGGCCGCGGCTCTTCCCAGAAGGAGGCGGGGAGCTGTCGCTTCCTCATGGGCACCTGGTCCGGCCTGGCTGCCTCGGGGTTTTGCTCCTGCAAAACCCGTTCCCCCGTGAGGCTCTCCTCTGCCTCGGCTGTCCGCAGCCCCTTCTCGGCGGCAGCCCCGCTGTGGGGGCTGGGGTCAGGTGTCTCGGGCTGGGGGCCGCGGCCCCGGTCCTCTGCCCCCCTGCGCCAGCCACACTCGGGGGGTTTGCTGGGGTGGCACCGAGGGATCCGTGAGTACTTCTGAGAAAACCGCTTGAGCTGCTTCTGCAAGTATTTTCTGTGGTCAACTGACCGGCGACAAGGAGCTGATTTATCCAGAGCCGCTTTGATGTCGCTGGAGGCCAGGTTGACGAAGTTCAGTAGGGTTTTTACCTCGCTGTCCGATGCCATCTCACTGGATGCGCTGTGCGGAGTTTCCCATGAAAAGTTTATAATCCGTCTTCAGACAACCCTTGGCAAACCTGCGAAGCACGATGGGCAGACTTAAGAGCGGGAAGCCTCGATTCAAATAGCACCAAGAAAATGGAAGGAGGGTGGGGGGACATGTCAAACTTCTCAGCCATGCAAACAAGCTGTCCATCAGCTCACCTCTGTGCCGGCAAAGTCCCGGCAGAGCCACCACGTGCCCGCAGCCCACCGCCCCGCACCGCTGCCCCGGCACACACCGGCATGGGGACTGGCTCATGAATGCCGGCCAGCCCGGCATCTAATCTTGTTAGATAGCGCTTAGGTGGAAAGAAGCCGGGGCGACCACTCCCGCCTCCGTGTAAGCAAGCATGGACACTCACCCGGCGCGCGGCGGCTTTTCTTGACGGTGCTGGTGGCTGCAGCGTCGCTGCGGAAAAGAGCCCCTTCCCCGCTAATCTCGTTAGGCAGGTTACAAACCGCCAACCTCGGCGGAGGCAGCCAGGGCCCGCCAGTGTTTGGACGCAGTTTAGCAAGCACTTGAGCAAGCTGAATGAATATCGACTCCGGCGAGTTCGGGGCTCTCCCAGGCCAATCAGAAGCCACTTTGCCAAATACAAAGCATCCCAATCAGGCATCAGCCTCCCCTCCTCGCATTCTTTGCCATCACAAATTGTCGCCATGGGGACAGCCACAGAAAGACAGCTAATAAATACAATAATTTCCTCGCGATTTCTACCATTCTCCCCTATCCTCTTCACCCATACCGAGGCCTTTGTTTTTAAAAATTACACAATCCGAAGCAAAAATGCTGAAGATGAGTTAGGAAAGTTTAGACACCCTTTTCTCCGCACTCCCTGAAGCTGTCTGCGGGCTGATACTAACCATGCTTCATTGGCACGGGACAATGTAATACGGGGGACCGGGCTAGCCTACTTTTAACCATTCCTCATCAGAGCTTTTTTTTTTTTTTTTTTAAAGGGGAGGATGATGTCAGGAAAAGGTAGGAAAGGAACAAATCTCTAAAGAGATGTGCAGATATCCATGGAAAGGGAGCTTGAGCGCTCAAGAATCTTGTCTTTATGTTTGCCCCCTCAATTGAGTTACACAAAAGCTGAATTACCCATTCAAACTACCCGGACAAAAGGATGGAGTTGGATAGTACTCTTGCATCTGTAGTCAAACAGTTAGAGACTTAAATCGAGTCGTCATGATGGAGAAAGAGTTAGACAAAGCCCATAGAATTGCCATCAGCAAACATTTTCCTGTGTCATATTAGTGGGTCTCCATGACTCCCCCTGGCCTGGGGACAATAGCACAAGTTTGCACACTCGACTACTGTCACCCTGCCAACGCTGGCAAGGAGCAGAAACAGGACAATCCTTTAAGGGGAAAGCATGCCCGCTGCAGGGAAGGTAAGAAGAGAGGGAAGAAAAGGCGTGTGAAATGCTAATTGAGCTGCTTCCTTTACTGATCCAGAGTTATGCGAGCCCTCCGCCTTCGCGCAGGCTTGTCCCTAAGGGGTGGCAATAACTTAATAGCGGGAGAACTGGAGGAAGAGGAGAGCAGAAGGGCTGCCCTTGGTGCATACCGGACACACCGACAACGCAGAGCTGGCGGCAGCCTGTGTGCCAGCCCAGGACCCACTGCCTCCCACGGCTGGAGCAGCACTGCTCCCGCTCTCCAGCCTGCAGCACCCTGGGGACAGGAAGAGCGGAGAGTGGCACAGGACGTGTGCACCCACCATCAGGAAGATGCTGCCAGCTCTGAACCAAACACACACATGCCCTGGGGAAAGCAGGGACTGAAGTCCAAGCCGTTTTGCAAGTAAAATCTACCTTACTCATGTGAGGCATCAAAGGCCTGAGAACTGAGGGTTGAAAACAGCTACATTTTATGCTTATTTGACCGTATTTCTATTACTGTCATTTTCCTCAGAGAAGGACAAGATCCATACTGTCCCATTATACCAAACTCTGGGCAGAGGCGTCAGGGATGACTCTTCAGTGTCCCCGTAGTGGTATGCCCAGTGCTGCCATCCCTATTCACATCATTTCTCCCAGTTTGCCCCAAGCCACATGTGCCAGCGCCCCGGCTTGGGTGTTTCAGGTCTAGGGAGACCCCGGAGCCAGAACATCCTGCAGCAGAAGATGCTACAGAGCCTTTGGCAACATGGCGGGCTGTAACACAGTGACTGATTTGCCAGCACAGATGTGCCTCTCTTTTTCCAGTTTCTATTTCAGAAGCAGTTCCTTCCCTGGGAGACCTGGGGCAGCTAGCCCTGCCTGTAGCCTCTATCATCTGCCTCTGCACAATCTTCTCCATTCAGCTCATTTGGGGGAGGCAATTTCCAGTCACCTGCCTGAGCATCTATTTCAGGATGTGCTAGCTGGGGCCTGGCCTCTCTGTGACCCAACACAGATCCTTCTGTGCAGCTGAAGCTACAGGGAAAGATTTTGTCTAGCTCACTGAAAGGGATGCACACCAAGGGATCACATCTCTGTTTGTAGGAAGCAGCTGCCTCCTGTGCTTGAATGTTTGAAGCCAACCTGGACACCATGTTGCACAGTGCAATCTGTAGATCTAGTAGGTTGCCCAACGGGGTGAGAGGGAGAGAGAGAGAGAGAGAAACATTGGACAGGTGCCTGGAAGCAAAGGATTGTCTCAAGATGTTAATGAACTCTGTCCTCAGAGGCCTGGGAAACTCATGCCACATATTATAAGACCCTATATCCAATCATAGAGGCTCAAGACCCCTGGGCTGTGCTCTGAGACTGAGGGTTAGTGGGCCAGTTAGATTGAGGAGTGTCAATATAGCTTGCCTGCTTACTGGAGGGTAAGGGAAACCCTCCAACACACCCATTGCAGAAGCCCTCTCCAAGCCCCCAGACTCCAGCTGTGCCCGTCCCCTCCTGGAAGGACGCTTGCCCAGGATGCAGCTCCTTGGGCACCACATGGCAGCAGTGGAGGGGCTCCCCATGCCCCGCTGTGCTCACTGCTCCAGCATCCCATTCCCCTGCAGCTGAGTAACAGTGGGGAGCCGGAGGGGAATGAACTGGCGAGCAGGATTTAAAAACCAGAGCAACCCACCCTTTCAAGGTCAGACTCAGGTTGAGCTGCACAGGGTTTTCTCTAAGAGGCCACCGGAGCCCTTTTGTTCCTCGCTGCTCTTGCCATGTTCATCCCAATGTACATGTGAAAGGAACAATTAACAATAGGGCACTCCTCTCCGAGGATCCAATGCACTTTGAAGTGTCCACCAACCAAAGGCTCAAGAATGATACATCATTTTCCACTGTGAACATGTCAAACTAGTACAGCAATTGAAAAAATGTCTCCACATGCCTTCCCAGCATGCAGACAGGGACCAGCTGGAGAACCACTTCATATCTGACATGTCACCCCCTGACAGCTGTCTTCTTGGGATTTTTTGGTATGTGAAGTTTTCTAACTCCTTTTTTTAAGTAAAGCACAAGAATAAATCCATTCACTTCGAAGTTGCAGCCAGGCCTCTCCTAAACATGCAGTATTTCCTTCAAGAATGAATAAAGGAGAGAGAAAATAAGATTTTCTTAGACAAAAATACCTGGGAAGTGTTTTTAAACACTTTTTAATCATTGTAAGTGATGTCAATCTTTAGCCACTTCTACACCAAAACCTCCTACATCTTATTTCCAGGGTGAGGGGCCCATTCAGCAAAGGTATTCCAGCATCAGGCTGGCCTGGACCATGCAAGCAGACCCACTGCACACCATTAACTGGGGTAGGGATCCCTCTGCTGTAAGTGCCCGGACCACTATAAATAGCATGAACACCCAAATCACTGCTGTGATTTTAATGGTCTGTAAAGCAAAGAGCAGCTCAGTGAACAGCTGAGTGGTACAGAAATGATACAGAAGTCACTGTTTTGACACTAGTTTATTCAAAATTCTTTTTTCTCCCCTAAAACAGAGCTTTTTCTCCATCCTAGCCTGAGCAACAGGTGTTGTCACAGGGTTCACCCCACTGTCAGGATAACAACTCTGCATATCACATGGTACACTTTCTGGGCAGCCCTGGACTGAAATCAGCCCTCAGTGGCTTCTTGCCCTGCCTAATTTGGGGTGTCTGTTTGTCTGAGGTACACATCTGTATGGCAAGCACTGTTATCCTCATCTCTTCCCCATGGGTGTTAAAACTAGGCAATCTCCCTTAATTAAAAAAACCCAAAACCTTTCAGATTTTTACTTGAAAAATAAAGCTTCTTAACAATGGTCAAAATATTTTCTTTAGAAATTCCCTAGAAGTTTTGCTTGTTTGTGTTGGAGAGGAGAGGAGAGGAGAGGAGAGGAGAGGAGAGGAAAAAATAAAATTTCCATTATTTTGTGGAAAATTTCAACTATTTTTCCCCATTTGGGTCACAATCCTGTGACTCCTTGTTGAGCCTAATCAATGTGCACTTTGAAACAAAGGGAAAATGGGGCTCCAACTGTTTTGAAACATGATAAGAAAATAAGCTGTAAAATTCCCAGATGGGCCACCTGTGAATCATCCCTGTTCTTTATCCATTAAGGGCAGATAAAAGCATTTCAGTTGCATGATATCTTTTCACTCACTTGCTGTTTCCTAAGCTTCTGCTCTGCCTTCACACTCAGAAAAAGAGAGAGCAAGGGTTTTGAGGAGAGCCAGGAGCCTGAGGGGAAGTGATGACAGCTCATGGCGAAACCAGAAGTATTGGCCTGGAGAGCAGTGTTGGGATGGAGGAAGACCACTAAAGCTCTTTCTCAGGTGTCCTGATTTTAGATTTCTTGTTGACAGTGACTGAAGTGGAAGGATGTTGATGATGTGCTGATGGCATAAAAATGCAAGATGTTATTTAATATTGTACTGCAAGAACTGGGTGACCTTAAGAGTGAATGCAAATGGGAGAGGAAAGGATTGTAGTAACTCTGAGCCACACACCTCAGGCACTGATAGCAGGATTTTCAGCCATGAGGAAAGATGTCACTGTCTGGAAATGAGAAGGAAAAACAGATCACAGGATGAAAATGAATCCCCCTCCAGCCAGTCTGACCTTCAAAGGGGGGGGCACTGATGGTGCTCAGACCACCAGACAGGTTGTCCTCTGGACTCAGAGCCTGGCCCCAGCCTGGGACGTGAGCCTGCCCACCCCAGGACCTGCAGGTTCATTTCGAAAGGGAAAAAAACCTCTATGTTACCTTCATAAATATTTCTGAGGATGAAATTAATCTGTGAGGAAACTGGTGTGGGCAAAGCTAGCAGCCTGGCTCCCAGCCCAAGGATCTGAATGACATCTGGGACAGGCAAATGGTGACTGGTTGCAGGTCTGTGGTCCCTGCCACCAGCCCCCAAGGGATGTCTGACAGTGTGTGCACAGGGATGCAGCCAAAGCCTTTGGCATCCTTTCCTGCACCCCAGCACACAGACACTGCAGACAGCAGCAGGGACGTCTTGCCCTGGCACTGACCCTCACACAGCCTGTTCCTGCCCCAGAGCTGAGCCCTCTAAGCTTAGGGAGGGAAGAAGGAGGGAGAATATGGGATTTCTCCCCAGGCTTGTCCTGTCCAGTCATCCCCTTTGCTCTCCCTCCTCATGTCCTTGTTGGAGCCAACCCTCTGCTCCCAGGAGAAGAACAACCTGGCACTCCCACCAGACGAAGCTTTGACTCTTTCCCCCCCCTCTTTTTTTTTTTTCCTCTTGACAGTCTGCTTTGACCTGAGTGACATCCTCTCTTTGCTTTCAGTCCCCGATTTTATGCACTTGGGGACAGACTTTGAGCAGGCACTAAGTGCTGAGGCCACGCAGAGGCGGCGAGGGGGGGCCACTGCTACCCCGCAGCCTGCCATTCAGGCAGATGGTGGAGGGGGCCGATATGAATAGCTCCTGTCAGTCTCATAGAGCGAACTTTACAATTGTGCTACGTGTTGGACTGCACGTGACTAATGCCATTCTTCTGCAGGCTGCAGGCAGGACACAGCTGTTTCTTTAAAGAAAATTGTTTTTCTGGGCAGAAAAAAACCACCCATGGCAATATTGTATCCATGTATCAAATATTACACTCCATAATTAGGCATGATCAAAGCCCATCCTGCCTTTCACTGCCGCTCTTTCTGGTAAATTAGATAATGTTTAAAAATGAGCCTGGCCTTGGTTTCGTCCTTCTGGAGGTTTAAATCCTGCCTCCCCACACAGCAGGTATGCACTGAGAAGCAGCAGCAGGGCCAAATATAGGTTTCTTTACATAATTCTGGAGTAATTAAGTATTTCAAGATCAGTGACGAGTTCAGTGCCAAAAGCTAAACGGAGCTTCTGTTGACAAAAAATAGTGCTGCAAGAAGGATTAAAAAGATACAGACATGAATATGAGCATGTGAAAGGTGAAGAACTTCTCTTAAAAGCTGCCAAAAAAGAAATGCACAGTGAGCTCTGGGCAGGAGATGAGGCTGGATCTCGAGCTTATGGTACAGAAGAGCCATGCCAGACTGAAAGGAGCCATGCTCCTCCTGCCCACATTTTGGTCGGGCTCACAGCCCTGTTCCCTGCTCCAATCTCTTGGACAGGGCTTCTCCACACATGTATTTCTGCAGTGAAATTGGTGCCAGGCTCTCTGACTCAGGTGCAGCCAGAAACACACCCCTGTCACTCCTGCACCTGCATTTCCTTAGCAGGGGGCATGCCCCGGCCCCACAGCCTGGCCAGGGCTGCAGCTGCAGCTGAGCAACCCTTGGCAGTGAGACAAGGTGCAGGCAGCCCCCAAGCAGCGCTGCCTTGAGCTGGCCCTCTGCGGCAGTGTGGCCATGAGGCTGCAGGCAGGCAGCTATCTAGCAAGGCACCAGTGTGTGGTTATACCCCTAACATTTCCTTCCACCTGCCTCTCTCGTTGCATTTCCAGACACGGTGTCTGCCCACCAGCACTGCTGAAACGCCCCGCAGAGTGCGGAGCAGGGCAATAGCTCTGGTTTGGCTGGTGGGTGAGCATCACCCCCCAGACCTGCAGGTGCAGTGGCTCAGCACAGGGGGAGTTCAGAGAGGCTGAGCTTTGCTTAAAGCACCTTTGCCATCCCCATGGAGGGTGAGCAAGGTAATGTCTGAGCAAGAAGGGTGTCTTTGATCTCCTTCCTCTCCTCGCATTGATGGGCCAGAGTAGCTGTAACATACTGTGCTTCTGTGGCATCGCAGTCCCTGAACAGACTGTTTGCACAGCACAAATTGCCCTCGGACCCACACTTGTTTGAGGTACTTCATATGTAACATTGCTATAGGGAATAAAACCTAACCCTAACTACTATTTTAGTTTCTCTCTGTTGAGAAACAAAGTTAGAAATAACATGGGTCATTGTCATCAAACCAAAAAAAAAATCCCTTCTAACCTATAATGACAGCTAGAAATAGCTGATGGACTACACCCCTCTTCTTGGACCAGATCTTCAAATTCTCCTGTTGGTCTGCAATATAGAAGCCACCAGGGAGCTCTTCCAGCCCCAAGTGTCCCTTACGGAGGGACGCTAGGATGAAGGCTCAGTGTCCAGCCTAGCTGGGCTGAATTATCCATCCAGAAGGTCTATCAAAAGCTCTAGAGAGACCTCTAAACCTTCTCTACACTGTCTGTTGTCTTGACTCATAACTTTAGCACCATTCATAGTTCGGGGAATTCAGCCACCTTGGCTGTAGGCAGCAGTTGCTTGAGGAAGTAGCACCGTCCTGTACTGAGTTCAGTGTCATCCCTCCATCCTGGTTTTGGAAATGTCCTTCTCTAAAGTTGTCCTTATGCTTCAAAGGAGTGTGGAAAGGTGATGAGGGTTGCAGCTGCTGATGAGGGTCACCCTGGGAACCCCTAGAAGGTCCGTGGGGGGTGAGTGCTGGGAAATATGAACAGCACACTGCACTTGCCGAGCAACCTGGGGGCAAGGAGCCTTGCAGGGCCTGCTTTTCTGCAAGATGGGTGGATGGAGAAACTTCCCTGGGAGAGGCAGTAGTTATCATGCAAACGGGAGAAACAGGCGCTGCTCTGCAGTGCTGGCTGCTGCCATCCTCACAGCACTGACAGTGCCCAAACATGCACCCTTGTGCTGAGCACCTCAGGGCTGAGCTGGCGTGCCAGGGTCTGCCTCTCGGCATGATGCAATTGAGTCATGGGCTGTGCTAACACAGCTACGTGGCCAGCGGCTGGGGAAAACGCCTGTCCACTGCGTGCCTCTGCTCTGGGCATCCATGTGCCTTTCCTGGAGGTGTGCTGATGGTATTTGTACTGCGAAGCCGCGGAGCAGGAGGGAGCAGTACTCATGTCCCGATGACCAAGCTCCAGGTGAGGGCAGGATCGCGGCTTTCCGGGAAGGGAGGCAGCGAGTCCCAGCCTGGTTTCACAGCAAGAGCCACACGCCAGCAGCCTGGGCGTGGCTGCTGTGCTCTTGAGGACCATCGCCCCCGGAGCCTGGGGGCAGGCGGGAGGCTGCCGGCTCCGGGCGACCCCGAGCCCGGGCTCTGGCGCGGAGGTGCCGCTAGAGCGGACTGCGAGAGCCCGGCTGGGAGCGGCGCCGGGAGCGGCGCTGGGAGCGGCGCTGCTCCCGGCTGGCGGAAGGTTGCGCTCTTTGTTTTCCTCTTTGCTATGATCCTCCTAGCGCTGCTCCCGGACTGGGCAGACGCAGCCAAAGAAACACTGTTACTCCGGCCAGAAAAGCCAACATCAGGGGTTTAATTGTTATTTCTAACAAATCTAAAATTCCCTTACTCTCTTCTCACGCTTCACACCATGATGCCAGCGTGCATTTGGGAGGTGTTCTCCTAACACAGTACTGCTTCTTAAACGATGTGCAGCAGGAGAAGCCGTTGCAGGCAAACAAATGAGGCTCCTGTGTTCAGGAGTCCCTTGCACAAGCAAAAGGTTCAAAGATGCCTGAGCAAAAGCCTGAGCAGCCTCAAAGCTCCCTCGGTTCAATGGTGCCTGAGTGTGCTCAGCACCTTCCAGGTGCTCAAGTCCAGCTGTTCAGAACCAATCCTGCATTCATGAAGCATCAGAAAGAGTTTCAGAGGAAAATGGGATCTGCAGTACATATTGCAGTGAAGAAATTGAACAAATCACAAAGCCAGTATTAAGCAAAGCATCGGTGATCAGAATCAGTCTCTGCTGGAGCTCGGGTGTTTGTTATAGCAGTTCTGGGCTCATTACTCCCACTGAAGCCAAATTTGAGCTGGGCATGGATTTCTACAGGTGCCAAATTGGGTTCCCCCAGGAGTTTTCCACTAGAAACACAAGAGCTGGGTACTTGGAGCAGATGAGCCCTCTGCTTGTCTGGGATATCGCAGTGTTTGTGTCCACTGGGATCCTATAGGTGGGTGTTGATGGGACACAGCAGCGTCTGGTATGTGCTCCTGCAGAATGTAAAGGACTTAGAACAGGAGACGAATATGCTGAATTAAAAAAAAAAAAAAGAAGAAAGTTTATTGGCCCTAACACAGTCTCTTCAACAATGTTTTGCAGAGAGAACGCTAATAAAGAAACAAAATTAATATTTCATTTGTTTATGACAAATAGCAATAAGAATGTATTGTCCAAGCTGGGTGGCCAAACCAATTTTTGCAAGTCTGATGCCAAGTCTATCTTTTGTCTTCTTTTCTTTCTGCCCCCAGTGGATCTAGTACACAGCAAAGTCTGTCACTGTTGCATAAGCTAGATCTGTGCATCAAGCTGCCAGGCATGTGCAGAGCTCCACATGAGAGACAGTGGTACTGGGGAGCCTGGTCTGATCCATCATGGGGACCATGGAAATTAACCAAGACAGATGATGCTTTAAAGTAGTGCTTCACTCACAAAATTCTATAATCAGTGGCTCATGGTGAATGAGAAGTATTTGTAGCTATTTCCAACACTAGCTTATATGTCTATTACTTGCAGTGTGAGTTGCAGCTTAGCAATGAAATCTAATAGGCTTTTATATCTGATGAGTCTTTTGTATCTGAGGAGGCTTTTATACCTAAAATACTTAGTGAGAATTTGTATTATTTTCTTCATGAAGTATATTGTGGAGCCGGGCTGCAAGGACAGCAGAGAGTGGTGCAAGCAACACTTTGGCTCAGCTTTGGCAACCCTCAGCTTAACAATTGCTGTTTGTTCTAGCACAGAGGGATGACACAAATTAAACTAGAAGACACCAGTGGCTTACCAGTTTGCCAGCCTGGCTGAAGGAAAGCTCTGCATTTGTTTATCAGAGAAAGGTCTGTAGACCATAGAGCTGCCTGCACTGAAAGTAAATGGGAAAAGGAAGGGCAGCTTGCTGCCCTGCTAGGAGTCTCCTTCCCACCTACAAGAAGAGGTATAACCATATGTGTGTGTTGCTGTAGATCCCATTTCAGGGGAACGCATGAGCACAAGCTTATGTGCAACTCTACAGATGTCCACACAGACTTTCTCAGACAGACTCTACTAAATTAACATTTGATTAGCAGCAGTCAGTTCCCCCTACCCCTTTTTTTGGACAATAGTTCTCAAAAAGATATTACTGCACTGTGTTACATGCTCAACAGAATGCTAATTCCAGCACTCCAGGTTTACAACATGATATATTTAAAACGGTTCTCCAGTTGTAACTGAGAGAACTTAAATTTTGGATACTGAAGGAGTCCCCAGGCCTGAGCTGGTGGAGAAATCACCCTCAGTCTAAGAGCTTAACCTAGGTGTACGGGGCCCTTCTTTTAAGGATTAGTTTTGCTGGAAGATGCAAAAGGTTGACATTTTCTGATAAACAAGTCATTACACCTGCATTATGCCCAGAGCTGGAGCTTTGATGGTGAGGTGGAACATCTTTGGTCAAAGAGAAGCACAGACAGCTTCTGGAAAGCAGACCCTCTTGGGTAAATTGACCTGGATCAAACCACGAGGACGAGATGGCATTCAACTAAGTGTGCTAAAAGAGCTCAAATATGAAATTGCTGAGCTACCAATGCAGAGCTTACACCAGCCTCCACCCCAAGGAACAAAGGTGACTAATGTGATAGGCAGTTGTATGAATAACAGAATAAATAAAGCAACATTACCTCTGGACTGGAGATAGATTTACCAGAGGAGCGCCCCAAGGGCTTATGCTGGGATTGGTGCTGTTCACCATCTCTGTATGTGGCATGTCAAAGCGGGTGAATACTGGCAAAGTTTGCAGATGATACAAAATTATTCATAATAATCAAAGCTAAAGCTGACTGTTGCAGAAGGAGCTTATAATATCAACTGACAGTGAAGTACCAGATGAAATTCAGTATTGACAAGTGCAAAGTAAGGCACTTAGGGAAAAAATAACTCTACTTATACATCTGCAGTGACGGGCTTTAGATAGCAACACTCAAGAAAGATCTTGGGTAACTGAAATTAAGGTATGAGGTTTCTGAAAACATCACTTATTGCCCTGCAACAGTCAAAAGGCAAATTGGATAGTAGGAATTGCTGAATGAGAGAACACAATAAAATAGAACAGGAAACAGTATTACAGCACTGAGCTAATAACCTTAGAAAAGATATAGAACAGGTAGCAAGGATGGTCAGAGTTTTGGAACAGTTTCTTTTTGAGGAAAGGCTAAATTAGACATTTTCATCTTGGAAAGAAAACTACCTGAGGGGACTTGATATAAGTGTATAAAATCACCAAAGTCATGCCATATAGGACCATTATTATGCTGAAAAATCCACCTTCAACCTGCAGCTCAGGGACTCCTGAAACTGTTGATTGTCAAAAGCCAGAAGAGCATATCAGGTGCAGATCACTGTGTACTTCCCCTGTCCTTGTGTCCTTCCTTAAATATCCACATAGGCTGTCATCTGAGGTGCGATACTGGACTAGAGAGACCTTTAATCTCGTTCACTAGAGCATTTGTTATCTGAAGGAATGGGAAAATACATCCTAGGTACAATTGTGCAGTGCGAGGCAAGGAAAGGGTGTTCTGGAACAGTGTGAAAAACAAAGTCCCATTTCCTTCCACTTAATGTTTACAAGTTTGTTTGGGGCTATTCTGCATTCATAGCAGTTTTGTTCTGATGTTCATAAAAGGAAGTTTGCAACTCAGAAAGATTTACTTATAATGCTTTTTTAGAAGAAAGATGAGGTTGCTCTAAGGGGAGCTAACGTAATTCAAAGTGTCATCCATCATGAAAAACTACATTATTTTTTTGAGAAGATTTTGTTTTGGTTGCTGTTGTATTATGGTCTCAGCCACAGCATTTTTTCTTACACCAGAATATACAGCACTGAGCTTATCAAAACAAAAGCCCCTGTCCAGTTCTGAAAACAGCCACATGCCTGCTTACCTCTGAAGCCTCTCTCCAGTGTGGCTGGAAGTCAGGGTGGCCATTCATTTTGGTACACGTGACTGTGTATGTGCTTGCAGATTTGGGGCCCAGGAGAAAATCCAAACCAGAGAGAGAGACATAAAATTACATTCTTTCTTGTTTGCTGGTTTGCAGACCCTATCAAGGGTTCAGATGCACTAGTTCCATGGCAGAGTGTCCACATCCAGGCTGACTATAGGGTCTAAGGTGTAAATAAAGTAGGCAGTTGTTGAGGGCAGCACACAGTTGGCAGCAGCCAGATGTGGCCTTGGTGGCAGGAGTAGCCAGGCTCCATGTTCGTGGGGCAGCACAAATTTTGCTCAACTTGCTGCTGAATCTCGAGCTGCTCTGCCTGGTTTGCAAACACAGGGGAGGTATGTTCCCACTGGAGCTAAAAAGCACTGAGATGGGGCTGTTTCTGCTATCCCATGTTATTCACACAGATTTCATGACCACATTTGAGGACACATTTGACACATAGACAAAAGCCAAAGATTTTGACATTTCCCAGGAGCAAGACAAATACCCATCCTCAGCCCCATGAGCCTTCAGATACTGCAATGAAGTGTTTGGTAGGAAAACTTTGGTTGCTTTCTGCTCCAAACAGCTTGGCTTTGATAAATGCAGCAGGACTGATCTGTGCTGTGTGTCCCTTAACTGACTTATGATGTATAATCCTCCCTGGAACGGAACATTTACATTCCACTGACCTAGTTGAAAAAATACATTAATTTTAATTTATGTAAAATTCTCCCAATAGAATAGTGAGAGGAGAGACGCGATGTCTTATTTGCAGTCCTTGCCTGCGTGGAGCTAGAAGTGAAGTCCAACTTTTTAATCAGGATTTTTGAAAATGCTGAAATGTTTCAATGGGTCGCTTGTTCATGTAAATCCAGATACAGCTTTATTACCTCCCATTTTAGCTCACGGGGTCATGATTAAAAAATGTGCCATCAGCCTGTCTCCTCTCCACTGAGGGGTCCCTATCCTCCTCTGGGGACCCCAGGGCTGTGGCGCACCAGGGGCAGTTTGACACAAGAGAGAAAGCAAAGGCTTCACCCATCCACCTCATTTCAACTCCCCCCTGTTGCACTTCTCCATGGAGGCTGACCCCGTCGTGTGGGGATTGGGGAACTTTGTTGCTGAAGGAGGAGGTTAATGGTGCATCTTCCTACACCAGTTGACCTGAGGAGCCAAGAGAGCATGGTTAGCCCACAGCCCAGCCCCAGTGCTGCAGTGCCCACAAAGGAAAAATGGCCAGTAATGTTCGTGAGGGTTGGTTCTGTAGCCCAAATTTTAGCTGTAGGGTCACTTCATCTATCTCAGTGAGTCAAACATCACAGGTACATTTACAAAAGGGACTGAGTGGAGGGTGGTTTTGTATTGCTTCAGCATAGAAAAACAGATGGAAAGGTGTCTCATGTTAGAATTCCCATTAGTAAGAATTATTTGCGGGGTCTTGACTCAGCAATGTTGTTCCTACTCCAGCCAGCCAGCCCTGTTTCCACATAGGAGGTTGTCAGAGCAAGGAAGTGGTAGGAGCCACCATTATTTGCTCAGCAGGGTCTTTGGCTGTTACCAACATTACTGTAGCCAGTGGGAAATAAAGCCAATTCAGGAGCTTTTCATACCAAAATGGCCTAGGATCAGTGGAGCACAATGATGTCCAAGTCATCTTTTCCTTCCTTTCTTAACTCCTGCATAAAGAGTAAATTTGGGGCAGGTGAGCATGGGGTCCTTTCCCTATCCCTGGAGATACAAACCCAGCCTGCCTTACTCATGGTGGCAGCCCATCTGTGGCCGAGGGGACTCTTCTTTCCCTGCCCAAAGCAGGAGCTCCCCAAGCCTGAGCAACGCCATAGCTGTCCACAGGAGCCTGTATGTGACCTGAGGGAGCAGCTCAGAAACCCACTGACTCGGGGAGATGTTTGGATCCAGACTCTGCCGTGAGCCCTAATCCTATAGCAGAAACATCAAACGCAACCTGTGCTCACGCAGTGTTACTGCACAGCATGTTGTCTCATGCAGTCCTTGACAAAAGTTGCCATGTAAACAGAGGAACCAGAACTTGAGCAAGCAAGAGAAAAAAAAAAATGTAGAGGTACCTGCATACAGCAAATGTGTAATTCTTACATCTCCATATCATGTAGTACCCCTGCTGTTTATGGTCTTAGACCTTTCTTTGGTTCAAAATCATGTCTGTTATAACTCCAGGAATGAGAAAAACTTCCCTTGTAGGTGCAAGTAAGCATCTGTGTCTAACAGAGATATGTCAGGGATGAATTTGATCACCAATGTGTAAGGGCAAGACCCACTGTGCTTTCAGGAGGCCACTCCCCACCTGACATGATATTTTTTCTTGGTTGCTGGTATCTTTAGCTTACAGTAAAGCTCATTTCAGATGGAAAGTACCGTAGATGCTTTGCTCATTACCAATGGAAATGCAATGGCATGTTCTCAGTAAGGGTCTGAACGTGCTTATCTCCAGCTGTTTCAGGACACGTTCGTATTGCTGAAGAAGGGCAATCCCTACACCAGACTGCAGCTGCTCAGAGAGATATAGTATCGTAAAATGCAGACAGTGATTTGTGACAATAGAGAAATTTTTATTTTTTTCCAGCCAAAAAGCCGTCATTTTGCACTCTACCTTATGCAACACGAAAAAGCTATTATGGAAAGTAACCTTTCCCTGTTTTCTAATAAATGGATACCAGCAGCATCAGGGGTACAATATCGGGTAGGTATAAATAATGAAAGGCAAGGAAAGCAGGAGGAATATTTTCCACAAAAGGAAGTAGCCCATTAGCTCCCAGAACATTTCCAAAGATTTATTTGGTAATGAAACCAGCAATATTCATTTCAAACATTAGAACCCAACCGTCAGCTTTTCAGCCTTGATAACTCACAAGCTGTCAGATCTCCTTCCAAACACACACACACACTCACAAACTTGTCTTTTTCTGCAGCTGGACTTTGGCAGAATCTTAAAACAAATGTTTTGAGAGAGAGAAATGGCTATGCAACGATACAGCTTTCGCTAAAAAGATAGAAAAGAGAAATAAATAAGTAGTATCAATGAACCAATGTGCATCTCTGTAAAATTTAAGATTTGGAGGACTCTGGCAGAAGAGAGGGAATTTTATTAACCATTCTTCCAGGTATGGAAATGTTGAGAAGAGACCAGAGTTGATTGTTAACATGAGTAGCCAAGGCTTGGTAAAAGCAGTCTGCAGGTGGAAATATTCTTTCAGCAGAATCTTTCTTTTCCATGGAATTTCTCATGATCTTCAGGAATTTGATTTGCTCATAGGTGGTAGGGATTTGCTAGTATTAACCTAGTTTGTTTTCAGAATCAACAACATGTTAAAGACTGTCATTCTGCAATGCCACTCTAAGGGCAAAGCTGACAAAAGGATTTCTGACAGAGAAGGTTGTTCCAAGACCTAGCGGCCTTCTGCAATGGAGTGACTATATCAGTGGACAAGGGAAGAGCTACAGATGTCACCTATCTGGATTTCTATAAGGCCTTTGACAAAATCCCCCACAACATCCTTCTCTCTAAATTGGAGAGATATGGATTTGATGGGTGGACTGTTCGGTGGATGAGAAATTGGTCAGATGGTCACATCCAGGGGGTGGTGGTCAACGGCTCAATGGCCAGATGGAGATCGGTGACAAGTGGTATCCCTTAGGGGTCTGTATTGGGACCAGTACTGTTTAATACCTTCATCAATGACAGAGACTGGGATCGAGTGCACCCTCAGCAAGTTTGCAGATGACACCAAGCTGAGTGGTGCGGTTGACACCCCTGAGAGATGGGATGCCATCCAGAGGAACCTGGACAAGCTTGAGAAGTGGGCCCATGTGAACCTCATGAGGTTCACCAAGGCCAAGTGCAAGGTCCTGCACCTGGGTTAGGGCAACCCCCTGTATCAATACAGGCTGGGGGATGAAGGGATTGAGAGCAGCCCTGCCAAGAAGGACTTGGGGGTACTGGTGGATGAAAAGCTGGACATGAGCCAACAATAGGCACTCGCAGCCCAGAAGGCCAACCATATCCTGGGCTGCATCAAAAGAAGTGTGGCCAGCAGGTTGAGGGAGGTGATTCTGCCCCTCTACTCCACTCTCATGAGACCCCACCTGCAGTACTGCATCCAGCTCTGGAGTCCTCAGTACAGGAAAGACATGGACCTGTTGGAGCAGGTCCAGAGGGCCACAAAAATGAGCAGAGGGATGGAACACCTCTCCTATGAAGAAAGGCTGAGAGAGTTGCGGTTGTTCAGCCTGGAGAAGAGCAGGCTCTGGGGAGACCTTATTGCAGCCTTTCAAGACTTAAAGGGGGCTTATAAGAAAGATGGGGACAAACTTTTTAGCAGGGCCTATAGCAATAGGACAAGGGGCAATGGTTTTAAACTGAAAGAGGGTAGATCTAGACTAGATATAAGGAAGAAATTTTTTACAATGAGTGAGTGATGAACCACGTGAGTGGTGAAACACTGGAACAGGTTGCCCAGAGAGGCTGTAGACGCCCCATCCCTGGAAACATTCAAGGTCAGGTTGGACGGGGCTCTGAGCAACCTGATCTAGTTGAAGATGTCCCTGCTCATTGCAGGGGGGTTGGACTAGATAACCTTTAAAGGTCCCTTCCAACCCAAACTATTCTATGATTCTATGATTCTATGATTCTATGATTCTATGATTTTGAACACGTGGTATTTTGTGCAACCTAGTAGCCATCACATCCAGCTACTTGCTAAGAAAAGGAGCACGAATACCTGAGTGTCCCACCTCTGCCACTGGGTAGGATTGCTTCAAATAGGGGTGGTCTAGTGTGCCAGACCCTGGACCAGACTCTGTTCCCTGTGCAGGGTCTCTACCAGTGCAAGCAGCTCAGCGGACCAAACTGGGGATGGTGCTAAATGTGTTTTGAGGGAAGCGATAGATCAATCAGGAGTCTGGCAAGGCTTATTATACCCGCTGAATTGGCCTATAAGCATGGTGTGGTCCCAGAATATCTAGGAACAAAACTGCCCCTGAACAGCTTTTGTTTAACTTTTGTGTGCCACCTTTAGGACAGGCTCGGTTGAATACTACCAAGGATTTCTGGCATGATAGCCTTGCTGGCTTGATGCATATGCATTAGTCTCTTCCTCCTCTTCTTGCTATTCCTTTAGTTCATATTTATGTAAGCACACTGGTCAGAAACTCCTTGAGACTAAAATAAAGCTCCTTTTCTTTCTAAGAATTAGTCATTAATTATCCATTTATGATTTTCTGGAGCATTTAGGTAACCCAAGTTCCAGCTAATGGGTTAATTCATTTTATGTCAGTTCAGCTAGGTCACATCATGTCATTTTTGTTTCCCGATTGGGTGAATGAAACCTTTAAAATGGGATGTAGCAAGTAATGAATACCCTGTTCATACAGTAGAGTAATTCTTGGTTTTGTGTGTGACTGACTATGCAAACAAGATTACATCCAGGCCAGTGCAGCCAGCCACCACGGGATGAATGCAGCATGCCAGCTGCACAGGGAATAAGTGGAGTTTGAAAATGTCATTGCAGACCTGGTCCAAATGCTCTGAATGAAACATCCCCCTTTTACAGAGCTTTTGTAGGAAAAAAAAAATTAACTGGCCCTACAAAATGATCAGCATTATTACTTGCTTTTTTATTTAACAGTGACTTTTTAAAACCTTTTAAACACCTATTGTCACTACCAGACTGAGTCTGATATTGTTAAGTGAATGCCTTTCCCAGGAATAGCTGTTACCAAAAAATGAGTAAAAATAAAGAAAAACACAGTAAAACATTTTTAAATTGAACAAATTGAACAATTGAAAATTGAACAAATTCAGAAGGGTTTTTTTTTCTAAAATTGCTTTTGTATTTTAATGCACAAGCATGCCCATCAACCACCCAACATTATTTTTGCAGCTGTAGTACACAGAAGCCTTAACATACCAGGACTTCATTGTCCTTTGCTTTAGTCTTCTGTATGGGCCAAGCTTCAGTCATGAAAATCTGTTTCTCCAACAATTATAAAGGACAGGGGAGGGATTTTCTAGAACTATCTGAAAAAGTAGCTAGCGTATGGATCAGGAACATGGATGAATCCAGCAACGTTTGGGGGTTTTCACAAATATTTACAAATGCTGTTTGCAGTGTGCAGGCAGCCCTAATCACGAGTACAAAAGCCCTATCAGCCTGGTGTTTAGCAACTGTGGTGAGCATTAAGTCTGAATGCTTGTTGGCTCTGGAGAGATTGCTTGGTAGTGGGAATATTGATTTGCAGGCAGAAGATTGAGACAATCCATTTCCAGGAAGGCTTGTAGAAAAAATAAGTTCTGATTGCTGTGTATTCGACACAAAAGAAGGCTGCACTTTTTGTTTAGTTGCATCTGCATTTTACACATCAGAAGCTGAATAGCTTTCCCTTAAAAACTGCCATTTGTCAGACTTCACACTGTTCTGCCTCAGGCAGATGGAAGCAAGGCAAGAGGGTGTAGAAATTCATTTTATCGGTGCAACTGATACAGTTGGAAAAAGAAGGTAAGCTTTTGAACACAGAGATCATGCTCCCGGTCTGAAACAGGCATTAAGCTTCAAGCTGAGTTTAATTTAGTTATGATAATTGATTAAACAATGGCGTTGACCGATCACGTGCAACGGCTGGTTGGTACCCGTGGAGCAGGTGAACAGAGCAAAAATGATGAAGTCCTGCAGCCCAGAGAGTAACAGCTACCCCCTGAGCAGCTTTGTGAGGGAAAGAGAGGAGATTATTATATACCACAAAATTGATGTCTTTGCTGAGTTGGTAATACCTAGTGTCCAGCAGAGCTGTGATTTTTTTAGGTAGGTGAGCTAACCTGTTGAGTACACATTATCTGCCAGTGACAAGGAAAATGGAACAGATCCTTCACAGTGTTATATCAAGCAGATTATATTAAGTGCATCTGGTCAATGAAATACATCCAAGCTGTCTGACATGTCTCTCAAATGCTGAGATGTTTATTCAAAACAAGATTGTGGGGCAGAATGAAAGACTGGTGGGAATATACATGGCTAACATTGATTCGGTTAGGAGCTTGCTATAAAGCCAAACACAATAAGCTTCCAGTGAGTTCAGCTGTCTGTCTCTGTGTCCCAGGCCCTTCAGTGCTGCTGTCCATTACCGAGTTTCTTTTAGCTTCGGGTGAGTTGCTAGAAAGGCTTGAACTGCTCTGGGTCAGGGCTCCAGGTCCCTCCTCCTGATTCTCCTCTGCTCTCCTGCACCAGGACTGCTTTCTCTATGGGTCCTTCTTCTCTTTGTATTTTCCTCTGTCATAGATTGGTATTATTTCTATCATCACCTTGCTGATAGCTCTTATTCAGAAGTAGAGGAAAGTAGGTTCTCTCACCCATACGTTTATCTTGTTAATGGGAATTATCTGAATAGAAAATGAGCACATGCAACACTCATTTACCATGAAAAAAGCAAGCTGGAAAGAGTCAGAGAGATGCAATGAATGAACTCCTCTTGCTAATGGGTGACTGGCCTTGTTATTAATATAGATATAATGATATTAAGCTTCTCTATTAAGTCAGCAGACCAGGGCTATTGGTTACACTTCATTTCTAAGAAACAGGCTCATTTTTCAATTACATTGTAATTCACGGTGTGCTTAAGTGCCTGGAAAATGCAAGAAGTTCAAGAACATCTCACTGAGGATGCTGCAAAGTTTCACTCAAACAAAAAACTCAGTACAGAACGATCACATTCGCTAGCTTGTGATTCATTTCTTCCCTGTTCCCAGATGAAGGGAAGAAAGTGATTACACCTATGCAGACTGGGAACGAAATTCATAACAGATAAAAATGAAAGTAAGTGAAGACCATCCTGAGGACATAACTAAAGTTGTCTGCTTTAAAGCCTCTGCCAGGGCCCTCTAAACACTGAGTCACCTGGGTGTGCTCAGCAGTCATGTTTCAGTGTGCAGCTGCAATTTTGGAGTGCCTGGTGGGGTGACATAAAAGGTGTTAGAGCATCTTTATCTCTTCCTCATGCCTCCATGCCCCTGGTGTGAGCTCTGGGACCATTTTCAGTTCTGACCCATTGCTGGGCATAGACCCTCAGGGGGCCCTCCCGTGGCTGCTGGCCACCCAGGGGGAGCAGCGCAGCAGCACAGTCATGTCCTGGGTGTGCTGGAAAATAGCGTTACCCCGAGGATGCTGTTGGACAGTGACGAAAGCAAATTGCAGGCCATGCTGTTTGCATCTAGATCACTATACATACACACTGTATGCATCTGAGCACCCAGCCTCACCCAGGCTCAGCAGCATGTATTGCCTTTCCCTGCTGTACGCACAGCTGCTTTCAGGTACAGCTTGTTTCATGAGGCCCCTTCCCTCAGCAGAGTCTTCTTCCCTCTCGGTGTCCTTGTTTTCATCTGTTCAATTTAGTGATGTTTTGACATCTAGGAGCTGGGAGTCCCAGGGGATGCTATATTCTCTCGGTTGGAAAACTTTTGCAAAGGAGACAGTTAATGGTTCCCCAGGAGGGTGAAGCATGACAGTGGAGGGAAGAGTTGGCTCCAACTTAACCAGTGAAGATAAATGTAATGGTGCTTGGCAAGAGGACAGCGTTTTGCTTGCCAGCACCCTCCCTTTGTCATTGCTTGGGGGCACCAGACCACCCACGAGGCCTTGCTGGGCCTCCTCAGACGTCTTGGATATGCATATTACCGGGGTGTTAAGGGTTGCCCTCCTCTCACTGTTGCTGGTGGAGGAGCCTGGCCCAGATCCTCACAGCTACTGCCTTACTCTCATTTAATTTCAGTAGCAGTAGCTTCCCACGTACCTTTCCCCTTTTCTCTCAGCTGAAACCCACAGCATGCTAAACTGCCACAAACCCCTCAGTGCCTTTGGGGTCCCAGCAACTAGGGCAACCACCAGAAAAGCCTTCTGCCTCTCCTGACCCTTGCGATACCAGTTCACCTCTCCCTCATGCAGCAAAAGCTGTCCTGCTGCCCTTTGGCTACTTTGGAGACCTTCATCTGGCAGAGCTAAACCACTTGTAGAGGTGCTCTGGTCATGGGTTGCCATATTCTCGAACAGGAGATCCCTGTTGCTGTCTGGTTATCATGGGTTATCTGGTTCAAGCCAGCCTAAGGTAAAACACAAATAAAACAATTTATTCACAGCCTCAAAATACACAACAAATTTACAATGCTTGCAAAAGATGTCGGTGAAGAAGATAAAGTTAACTTCCTACCTAATTTAGTTATGCTAATATTAAATCAAGAAGGTCTCTTTCTCTAGTATCAGTCTAGAGATATCAATTAATCTCTAATATCAATCATCCTGGCAAGGTGGCCTTAAGGGACGATACCCCTATGGCTGCCTCCTGCCCGAGCCTTTTGCAGCCCTCTCCCACAGGCTGCAGCTGTTTGGCTGCGGTACAAGTGGGAACTGACACGCCAGAGAGCAGCCAGCAGCCGAATGCACAGCAAGGGCAGCTGCTCTGCAGACCAAATAGGAACAGTTTCAGGGCAACTTGCAGAGTTCCACAGCTCAGCATTTACATTTTAACACCTGGGGCTCTTAGAAATATCACAGATCAACCATGGTAGCTTGAAGTGACAGAAAACAGGAAAGATTATTAGGAATAGGATCTGTAGGCTAAGTTAGGGCAGGGCAGCATACACACCTCTCTACCAGGGCTTGCACCAGCGCTGCAGTTTGGCCTCAGTCCAATGTGACAGAAGTTTGTGGCTGCCGGTCACCTCTCCCCAGTCTCAGTTTGGGCCAGAGGAGGCTGCTCAGATGCAGAGCCCCGGGTGCTTTAGGTCAGGACAGCTAATGATCTCCAAGCTCTCCCTATTGAACACACTGCATTTGGATTTCCCATTTGGAATCCATTTGCATTTGGATTTTCTTTCTGCACAACTTCAGGCAACAGCATTGGAGCAGGACAAGCTCTCGGCTGGACACAGGCTGCAGCGGCTCCAGCACTAGACCCCAGACCTGGCCGCCACAGACCCTGCCCGGCTCCCAGCCCATGCCCCGGCAGCCGGCTAGGCTTGGGGAGGGAAAAAGCATGTGGGGCAGAGAAACTGCTCACACTTCACACATGGGGAGCAGCTGTGTGAGGTCAGTTCATCCGCATGAAATTCAGATCCCTGTAATGCTGCCAAGGTCAGGGAGACCTGCTTGGCTGCCTTGAGCTGAGCAAGGGACGGTCAGGCATACGAAAGCTGCCTCTGGGCACAGCTAAGTGCTGCACCTACTCTTTGCAACATATAAAACAATACCAATAATACAACTAGTAATACGCGAGGAGACAGTGTGTGCTTTCTCCTGCTGAGGCAGGTCCACCTGGTTTTCTGCTTGTGAGGTCTCCAGCGCTTGGCTGCACGTCGCCTGCTCCTCCGAGACACACACCAGCCCCTGAGAGGGGAGAAGTTGCTTTTGCCTTCCAGCCAGGAAACAACAAAGGTCTATTCCCTAGTTCCCACTGGGATAAACCCTCTTCCAAGGGCCCTGCTGGAAGTGCTGAGTAATAGGGAATAAGCCCCCTTGGAAACAGGGAATGGCCCCATGGTGCAGGGAAAGAGTGCGCTCCCACGGTTGAGCCAGGCTACTCTGTGGAAAGTCCCAGCACTCAGAGTCCGAGGAGCAGAAAACAACCACCTTTTCTCTAATTCCCTTTTTCTGAGTCTCCTGAGTCCCATCCCAGTTGCACAAGTAGGCTTTATCCTTATGCTTGCCCCTATCTTTCCAAGACAGCCGAGTCCTTTGTAAAGCTAAAGCTGTGGTTACTCCCCGACAATGCAGGAGGAAGAGGCTGAACTTTGAGAAACTGTTGGGCAAGACACAAGTTTAAACTTGAAGCTGATCCAGCTGCACAGCATGTCCATCAAGTACTTACTCTTTGCAAACATCCACTGCAAGTAGAAAATTAAATATCTGTCCTACAATATTTGGGAGACCCAAGTGGTGGGTCTTTGTCAACACTTGGCTGCTGATCAAAGCCGGTTCAGTTTCTCTCTGACTCTTTCTCGTTCGCTTTGTATCACTCCAGCGAGACAGCTCAGTTCCTGCCAGCATGGCAGTGGTGATTTACTGCTTGCATTGTAGGTAGGGACAGGGCCTTACATATGTCCGTTATTCCCCCACCTCTTGGTCTTTCATCTCCAGTGACTTGCAGTGCACTGCAGACGTGAGCACACCTTTACCTGTTGTCCAGCTCAGTGGGACTTCTGGTAAGAGACCTGGTCCCAAGCAGTGGGTGCTGTTGATCAGCCAGTGATCCCCTTTCATTTGGAGGTGTGGGGGTGTCTATGATAACATCAAGCATCTCTGACACTCTCAAAGCAAAGCGCTGGCTGCAGAGAGCGGCCAGCAACCTTTCACCTCCCTGATTAGGAAGAAGCAGCCTTTTGAATTTTAGAGTGATTGATATTCATGACCTTTTCCTCTTAGAAGTGAAGGACTGTCTTTAAAACACAGTCCACCTGTGTCTGGGGATGCACAGCAAGCTAAGCTGCTCTCGAAAACAGGACTTGAGAGGATTTCACTTCCCAGGGTCTTAGTCTGGGATCAAGAACTTACCCTGCGAAGGAAGGGGAGTTGGCAGTTTGCTCATTCAGGGTCAGAAATAATATGTAAGGGATCACAGGGAAGCAGTTGTGCTTTCCATCTTGCTTGGCTGTGAGGAGCAAGAGGTGGACCCCCCAACTCCAGGGCACCCTGCCACATGGGCTGGTGATGGCAGGAGGGATGGCTGGCTGGAGGAGACCTGCCGAAGCCCGAGTGCAGGTCCCATCTCCCACCACGGGACCACAGGGCAGGACCTGCCCTGGTGCCAGCTGGGTGACGATAGCGCATAGCTCTTTCCTCTCCCAGTGTGCCTTTTTCTGGCATTTTGCGGTGGGAAACGTTTCACCCTCTGGGAGGGTTTGAGAGCTAATACTGCTGCCAGCTCGTCTCGCTAATAGACTGAAACCCCCATAGGTACCATGAGGGTTTGGAAAGCTGAAGCCATATTTTGCAGATTCAGTGAACTGTTGCAGTCTGCAGCCTGTACCCTGCACGAGACGGGAGGAACCCGCATGCCCAGCGTGGGGGATGAAAATGCTTCCTTAGCACAGGTGAAAAATTAGAGGAAGATGCAAGTTATCTCTGTGCACAAACTTACAAAGACAACATGCACAACCGAGCAACGGGGTGGAGATGTTTTCGTCACAGCTACAGGACGCTTTCTTAGTTTCCTACGTACCTGTAAGTAAACAACTATCTGACAGACCGGGGTCTGATTCTGGTTCCTTGTAGGAAATAGCAATGCCAGGCTTGTTACCTGCAGCCTTATCAAAAATCACAGCAAGATAAAATTCTCTATTAAATGATTAAAGAAAGAAACAAGAAATAAAATCAAGGAGTCAGAGAAGATGATCATAGCAATCTTATAATCATAGTGAATCTTTTAAGCTTCTAAACTATGATGCTATAGGAAGGTTATTATTTTCCGTGCAACATAAAAATGTCTGCTCATTGCTACAGCATTGTTATAATCATTATCACTAGTAATGCCTAAACCAAGGCAGAGTTTGTTTCCTGTCTACACAGTGGAGGAGAAGTCCTGAGAATTGCAGACCCGCAACTGAGAGTTAAATTAGGCTGAAGATATTTTTACAGCTTTTGGCTTCTTTTAGTCTACCTCCTTTTGCGTGGATGCTCTTTACAAGCTGGAGCTCTGCAGCTGTAAGTAGGCACTGGGAAAAATCCAAGGAAACTTTCTCAAATACGTGCATTAGCAACTACTCCTGAGGCTCATCTGAGGCTGTTGTACCTACTTAGGCAGTGTTTGAAGACCTTTCAGATCATAACGAATTTGGGCACCCTACTTCATTTAAATACGTGGAGATGCCATTTTTCAGTGCATAATCCTGAGCTCTCCCATTTTGTTTTGCACATCAAACAGGAAGGTATTCAGGACCAGTCTGACCCCATTCACACTGCCATTATGAGAGAATAAAAACTCCTACTTCAATGAACTCATGCAGGATGACACCTCAGGGTGGACTGTTTGGTGCAGTGAGCAGCATCCAAGGGATTGATCCAGGGACCCTGGTGCCCAGCCAGGCTAGGGGGGAGCACAGCAGAGGGGCAGTGCGTGGCTCTGCCTGTGAGCCCCCCATCCCAGTCCGTGCCGCAGCTCCCCAAGCGTCCCAGCCCTGCAGCAGGGCAGGGAGCTTTCTGAGCTGCATCTCTCACTCCCTTCATTCATCCATCCACCAACCTTACGCAAACAGAGGAAAGAATGACAGACTGTTTAGTGCAGATAATATAAGGGCTTTTCAGAAGTTGGGGGGGAGGACTTTTTCAAGCACAGAGGAGGATGTGTGTATTGATAGACACAGCGGTTGCTGAGATTCATAGCAAATAATGGCTCTTACTTTCAACAGGCTTCCCATCTGGCTACTTTTTAATGTAAATAAGTCTTTCAGCTCCATCACCTCCTTGTCCCAGTGGTGGACCTTAACATGCCCATACAGCTTTTGGGCACACACTGCTCTATGGCTTACATGGCAATAAAACTAGCCCTGCCTGTGCAGGGGAGCCTTACAGGAAGGCAGAAAGTTACACACTATATACGCATTCTGCGCTTACTTATACCTAGACCTAAGCTCTTTATCTCCCTTTAATTAATACAAGGGCACCTCCACAAGCATGGGGTGATGCATGCTCCCAGCTTGCGACACAGGGCTTTCAGCAATATAAAACTTGTCTCCTCCATGGCAGCCTATAAAGGTGCATGGAGTTTCCTGTAATGCCAGTGGCAGGGGCTTGGTTTGGCGCAAGAAGCTCTGACCACTAGTTATATGACCCCAGAGATCTTCCCTCCCCGCCTTTAAATCTGAACCTGGCCCAATCCAGACCTCTCCCCAGTAGGGAAAGTATTAAAAAAATGAAAGAAACCCAGGGAGAAGAGATGCCTGGCCCAGAGGAGCTGCAGATGGCCATGGTGTATAGCAGAGAGCTGCCTGCAGATGTAGAATGAGCCCTCGACTGGCCTAACACTGCTCCCATCACTGGCAGGGAGTGGTGGGGCTTGATGGCACCTAGTCCACCCCCAGTCCCACGTGTCAAGCTCCCTACCTCCAAAACTTTTTTGATGCTTAAGGTGCCCCTCACCAGACCTTACTGCTGTGACAACTGCAGGCATTTCAGACCCACTATTGCCTCTTCACATCTGCTGGGGCTGCTCCAGTACACCAGCCCACCCCAGCCCATGGCCACCTCCTCTCCAGGACCCAGTCTCCAGCATGCTAGCCCTGCTCCTGCCTCAGCCAGGTTTGTCAGTTGCCAGTCTGGAGTCACAAGCTCTGTTCTGGGGTGCTTCAGAAAAGGGAAAAGGGGGAAAGCCTCCTGCAGCCTATGCCAGAGGTACCTGAGCAGGTCCAGCAGGCACCTCTCTGCCTTTTTTGTGGCCCTCTCTGTGCAGCAACTAATCCACAATGCAGATAAAGTACTTGTGGGTGATGGACAGCTGACAGTACTGCCCTCTCCTGTGCCAGGGGGATCGTGGATGGTGAACTGGCTGGAAGAGGTGGCTCTAGAGCAGCGTCAGCAGGGCCCATGCACACTGCTGTCAGTGAAACTACTTCCAATCATGTACAGCCTGCGGCTGTTTTGCAAGAGTAAGCACAATGGATGCAGCCTGGCACATGAATCACTGAGTGTGCCTTCCCATGTAATTTCATCAGCCGTAAATCTTGAGTCACAACCAGGTGTGACAAGTATTGAGTTCTGTGCAAGCTCACAGACAGCATCCACACCTGGAAGACCCCGGCTTTGGAGCATTTTGAACACAGTCTCTAAGTCACATTGTCCATAGCTTGGTCTTTTACTCTTAACAGCCTGCTTGAAGAGGTCATCTCAAGCACAGCAGATGTCCTTCCCTGCATGTGCCCTATTCCTCTTCTTTTGAGCTAGCACCATCCAAGCCTTCCCACTGTCTTTCAACACCCTTTTTCCCATCACCAGGATGAAGGATGGGAAGAAGGGAGTGCTATTTTTCTAGATGTTAAGCAAAACATGTGCATCTCAAACTCAGGCAGACTGCAGTCACCATGCACTTCAGGTGCCACTGTCCATCTCACAGGTGGGATGGATGCAGATGAAGCCTCACCCTTGCAGTTGAGGCTGACACCTGCCCTGTGATGTGAAGGAAACAAGGCCAGGAGATCTCCTGCGGCAGCAGCATAGGAGCTGGTAAAGCAGCAGCAAAACTGGCTTACACAGAGTTTCGCATGGTGGCAAGCTTGCCCCAGCAAGCTGGTTAAAGCTACCTTGAGTACCCCTACACTACAGGGCAGGCATGCCAGGGTCCTTCACCCTCTTTTGAAAGTGCAGTTGCCTCAGCTTGCCCCTCGGTCCATGCTCTGGTTGCCTCTTTTCTAAAGGAGAAAGTCCTTTCACAACCCGCCGCTCCCCTCCCTGCTGCTGCCACTTGCCTATAATTAAATAATAATGGACTAACGGAACATGGCACGATGGTAAGTGCTTAAAAAATTTATCTTTGTGTCTTCATTTAAGACATTTTAGTATAAGCCAGCAGTTTCCAGCCATCATGGTAATTTATCTAAATGATTTATGTGGAAAAACAAGACATTCCACAATACCTCTAAGACGGCTCCTGGAGCGTGGCTGTTGCTGGCTAACACTGCCTCTGGGAGCCAAGGTACTCATTTACACCTTGTACTTCACATCTCCGCGGGGGGGTGATTACCCCTGATAACAACACCCCTTGCCAGGGATTTTAAGCATTTCTGCTTGAACAAATATGAAGCTGCATGGAATAATTTAAAAAGCACAGTGCACAGGAACAACATGGGAAAAAATTATTTCAACGGTGCTCAATGCTGCAAAATGAAATGACAGGAAAAGAAACAAACCCCAGAAAGAGATTTCCCCAAAGTGAAACCCAAACATATTTAGNGGGGGGGGGGGGGGGGGGGGTAGTGATTAATCTGTGGGAATAGTCAGACACTAGACACTACCCCATTAAAGCTTTCAGAGGCATTGGCTGAGAGCAGCTGCAGAAAGTACATTTTTGTTCCATAAAACAGTGGTGAGCCATTCTACAAAAACAAACAACCAATTTAAAGGATCACCATTGCCTCTAGAACTGCCTGGTTTATCCATTTGCAGAGAAATATTGCCAGTTAAACAAGACTGCAGTGTACTAAAGCCTGGCTTATCCCATTTTTGAAGCCCTTCAGTGAGCAGTGCCACTTATTCCTCCCTGGACTCAGAGTGATGTCCCTGCATGTTACGTCGATTTGCAGCCTGGGAGTCCAACCTCCATTACATTCAGCTATACTGCAAATGCCTTCCCAATACCAATGATGTGATATATCCAGCTGTATGACATCCTTGTCAACGTGCACGGGGCTAAGGGGACTTTGAGACCCATCCTCCTGCCAGTCATGAGTCGTCCAGCTGGAGTCAAAGCAGTCTTCAATAATTTCCGCCCTGAAGAGATGGGGCGCAGGAGCACAGTGTGGCGGGCTGGCTCACCTGGACCCACACAGGGAGGGAGGCTGAGCGTGGGGCAGAGCCCAGGGTCAGGATGCTCAGCTCACACCCACTGCGCTGGTGAGCTCTCCCATGCACCCGCAGATACATGTGCATGGGAGCGTGCTTCCAGTCTAGTTGTGGTGACACCTCAAACACCACATCAGAGAGCTTTGCAGGGATCTTGCTCAGCTCTCCTCTACACATTTGTGTTTTCCACTCTCATTTCATAAAGTCAGTAAATTAAGACCTTCAGCTGGTGGCTGTGACTTTGTTAGGGCCTTGAGCATGTGCCGCTACGGTAGAAAAGGGACAGACAAGAGACACTCCTGCCTGCCTAAGGCACTCTGCATCCCTACTGACCCTCGTTCCAGACCATCAGTCGCCTGGCCGCTGGCATGCAACAAGTCGAGCAACGAGGCAGAAAGGAGCATTCAGCCTTGCTTTGCGTTTGCAGTTGGAGGCAGCTAGCAGAGCAGGAGGACTAGTCGGAGATCTTCCAAGTATTTGAACGTGTTTCCACTTATTAAATAGGAGTATTTCCAAGACTAAATAGAAAGTTATTTTCTCCCAGGGTCCACAAGGCCTGCTGAGCGCTACAGAGGGCACAGCATGTAGAGTAAATCAGCAGACACAGTGTCTTGCCGCAAACTGTGCTGAAGCAGGGGATCTCCAGGCCAAGGACAGAGAGCACAAGCCTGAGGGGCACCTGTCCTCGCTCTCCTGCTCTCTGCTGGTTTAATGGGACCGCCGAAGCTTTACTGATACAATCTGAGCAAGCCCTGCTGGTGCTGCCTGGGCAGTAACGTGCCCTGAAACTGCTGCAAGCGTTCGCCGTGTGTCTCTCCCCATGCCCCACCAGCCCCAATCCCATTTCTCCACCCCTGAGAAATTTCAACAGAACCAGCAACAGTAACCTTGTTAGATAATATTTGTTTCTGAAGGCTGCTGCTGATGGGAACAAAGTTAAATAGCCTTCCTTCTGGTTGGGGACCCTGTCTCTGAAACACTGGAAGTTCAGGCATTTGTTCTCATTACACTTAGTAACATATTCCACCAGTGCAGGCTTCCTCAAAAGCAGTAAGTTTTCCTCAGACTCCTTAGCTTTGATGAAGCCATGGTTTTTGATAAATAATAAAAAACCCAACTCAGAAATAGCTATTAATTATTCACTGGAACAGCAACTACAACCTCAATCGCCTCATGTCCCAAACCAATGCCCCAGTCAAGGGGGAGGACAGGGCGGGGGAACAAAATAGAACAAAACAAAACAAAACAAAAAAAAGAAAACCACCACCAAAAACAAAACCCCAAAAACCCGATTTGTTTCACTCTTTGCTCCACAGTTTACTGAACCTGTGGGTTCACAATACTGCTTCAGCTCACTGGGAGCAGAGCTATGTGTTTACCTCTGTTACACCCCAAGAAAGTGACCATGCTGTTACCAGGTAAATGGAATTAGCTTTGTCACCAGGGCAGGCCAGTGCAGGTCCTCGGCAATTAAAGAAGCCGGGTCAAGGTACATCTGCTGCAGTCCAGCCTATATTACCCGTATTAGCTCTTATAAGAAAGGAAAACTGAACAAGCTCTAAATTCCCTTGCAGGGACTCTGGGACTGCAGTCAGGCTGCAGTGTTACTTGAGACAAGTCAGCAAAGGGCCATCAAAGCACACAAGATGAAGTACTAAGATAGCAGAGGGAGCTGACATTTCAGGACCATTCTCCTCATAACATCTCAGTGCGCACCATGGGCATGAATGAGCAAGAAACCCCCACACCCTGTATCTAGTTAAGCTCATGCCCATTAAAGAACTCAGGATTTGCCTGCAATTTATCAAACTATGGTAGTGACAGGCAATACCTGCCACCAGGCATCAATATGTTTCTTAATGACCTCTTCTGCATGAGTTATTATCCCCAGTCTAGAAACAGGGAGAATGAGCACTATGAGCTGAAATGAATTGTACAAATTATCTCAGTGTCATGGTTTAACCCCAGCCAGCAATTAAGCCCCACACAGCCACTCACTCACTCCCCCCGGTGGGATGGGGGAGAGAATCGGAAGAGTAAAGTTGAGAAAACTTGTGGGTTGAGATAAAGACAGTTTAATAGGTAAAGCAAAAGCTGCGCATGCAAGCAAAGCAAAACAAGGAATTCATTCACTGCTTCCCATCGGCAGGCAGGTGTTCAGCCATCCCCAGGAAAGCAGGGCTCCATCACGCGTAACGGTTACTTGGGAAGACAAACACCATCACTCCGAATGTCACCCCCTTCCTTCTTCTTCCCCCAGCTTTATATGCTGAGCACGATGTCATATGTATGGAATATCCCTTTGGTCAGCTGGGGTCAGCTGTCCCAGCTGTGTCCCCTCCCAGCTTCTTGTGCACCTGGCAGAGCATGGGAAGCTGAAAAAGTCCTTGACTAGTGTAAGCACTACTTAGCAACAACTAAAACATCTCCGCATTATCAACACTGGTTTTAGCACAAATCCAAAACACAGCCCTATACTAGCTACTATGAAGAAAATTAACTCTATCCCAGCCAAAACCAGCACACTCAGCTATTATGGAAAGAAATAACAAATGAAAACCACACCATTTGGTTCCCAGGCTCGGTGTGCCCATGAGTGTTTGCTTTCTGTTACTGGCCTTTCTTATAAGTACAGGAAAAGGGAAGGTGGTTGAGGTAGGAAGACCTACTTTCCCTTTTTTCATAAGTTCCTTCTAATAAGAAGGGAGGTTTATCCTGGAAAACAAACTTTATCCCTGATTATTGCACAAAAAAAAAAAAATTACAAGGGTATATATTTGTTTTAAGAAGTGTTGTGTTGTTCACTAGTGCATGGAGAGGGCTGGGGGGGACGGGGGGAAGGTGTTTCTGTGTGCACAAGGCTCCTATGCAAGCCATGGAGGAAGCCTCCTAATTCTGTCAGAGATAGCTGAAAAAACTGTACCCGGGCTCCTCTGGTGTGGTTGCTGCAGAGGCAGCCGGCCAGTCACAGCAGCACCTTTGGTATCCCTCAGCTTCCTCCTACCCCCAATATATTATATGGTGACATTTTCATTATATGCTTGAGAAAGACATTTGTGCCAACTTTCAAGTCTTCATTTGCATCAGTCATTCCTCTTGAGATAGGAGAGGGCTTTTGTTACTGATTTGGGGTTTTGCACTTAAAAGTTTTTATAAGCCAGTGCTAGGAATATTAAAAACAGGTATGTTTTTAGCACATGGGATCAAAATGTCGAGGTGTATGGTTGAAAGCCAATAATAAAGCAAACCATAGAATGTAAGTAAATACTTGTTGTTGGGGAAAAAAAAGCAAAAAAAAAAAAAGGCAAAAAAAAAAGCCCACATACCATTGCCTATACTTTCTTACCTCCCCCAAGGAAATCCACAAATCTACTTAGTGGCCCCTCTTTCTTTCTCTCTAGAGTCTGATTCTCCTCTCATTTACATGGCTGTAAATCCAGACTAATTCCTTTGAAGTCAGAGGAGTCTGAATAGTTCAAAACACATTAAGTAGGAGAATAACTGGTCTCTCTATAAACAGAGGCTCCCCAGCTGGCCAGATCCTGATCCTGTTGATTTAGTAGGTGTTTCCCATTGAGTTTAACAAGAGCAGGAGGAGCCATTTCATTCAGTTAAGTTACACTTGCAGCCAGATCTTCTACTGACTCTGTAGGCTCAGCTCCATGGAAGTTACATTGGTGTCTAGTGCCAGGAGACTGGGGGTTTGATTTTGTGCATGCTGGTATAACTCAGCAATAATCTGAATAAGTAGGTGAAGTCCAAGTTAGGTCCATTATTTGCAATGATAAATATCTGTGTTATTTGTCATCAAAACACTGATTGCTGGTTTATAGCTTGAATTGGGCAAATCACTAGCAATAAAATATCGTTAGGCCTCCAGCTGAAAGTTTGATAGCCGATAGGCAGTTTGGAATATTAATTGGTGCAATTAAAAGGTAAAGAATACTTTGAGGAGATATCCTAAGGACAACTCTGGCCAGACTACACAATTAAGTCAATAAATAGGTGTCAGATGGGTACTAAGCAGAAAAGACAATGGGCCTTGCTATTAGCAGAGTATGGTGATTCAGATGCAGTAATAAAATGACACTGTCAAGAGGCTGGGTAAAAATCTGGAGTTCTGGGAAAGAGTATCGTAGGTATCAGAAGGGCTTGTTGATTCCTATAAGTATCATATTAATCTGTAAACTCTAGCATCTTTACATTGATATTTTTTTTAAGAAACACAAATGGTTTTTACCTTTTAAAACAGAATCAATCTTTTGTCTTTAAAGACTGGTGGAAACCTCAGTGATCCCTTGGAATATGGGCTGTAGAGAAGGTGCAGAAGTTGAAACCAAAACCATGATTTATGGAGTTGAAAGTGCTAAGTGTTTTTCTTCTGTTTGCATGCATGGCAGTAACTGACTTTATCTTCCTTTAACACACCACAGCCTACCAGATGCAGCATTTTCCTCTTGCCATGCTATCTCCTGAGAATAGATAATACTGGAAATGATGGCTCTTGAAAACTGTTGACATGGCCAAAATGCTGTGGCATATTGTGTTTGCTTTGACCAAACCAGGTAGAAAGTCAGGAATGAAGCCAGCCGGTGTGTCCAGCTGAGATGAGCTGTTCCTGCTGGTGGAGTCTGGACTGACACAACCACTGAAGGGAAGCGCAACTAGGAGGCATTTGGTAAATTCGTACCCACAAAAACATTATAAAATAACACCAGCACTGCCATATTGTCCAGTCTGGAAGGAAATCACAGATTTGATTGAGCATCTGCTGGGAAGTCGATGTAATCATCACCTTCAAAACCAGGTCTGTTGTCTGTAACATAGAGACAAATTGTTTATGATAGCTTTGGGCAGTTCAATTATTCTTACCTATAACAAGATTGGAAAGAAATTTCTCTGGGTACTTTTTATTGCTTTCCTTCCCTTTGTAGCACTAGATAGGGTGCTCGGCTTTAGCAGGTCTTTTGACTCCTGAGTTGAGGAAGTTACCCTTTCCAAACAGCTGGGTCCAGGGCTTATTGTATCCCATGTTGCTCTACAGGGACCTTTGGGAGCGGGCCACAGGCAGGCCAACATGAAAAAAGGTGGCAGAGATCTGCAAGATGTCATTGGTTTCAGCTATTTTATCAGCACGTATTACACAAAGCAGAACTTGTCCTTAATATTCTTTTGTTGTTCTCACATCAAAGGGCTAAATTATGCCCCCTAATATGTGTAAGAGGCTTTTCAGTTATCTTTCTGATGCAAATTATATCATTTTGCATTATCTACTGATTATCTGCAGTTTGAAAAGTACAGCAGATGTTGTGCAAGGCCTATATGTCAGTTCTCTCCTCCTCTGAGAACAGCACCCAAGTAAGCAAAATTGAAACAGCCCCATGGTGAATTCAAGTTTAGCTGTAGCTCAAGGGCAGAATCAGTCTGGGCTTTAGAAAATTTGTCAGGTATTTGGTGAAACTGGGATTAAAGTTCTGGGTGTGCCCAGCTCAGTACCTGGACGTATACCCAGTCACCTCCAGCACATACATCCTCTCCCCTTGCTAGATGCCTATATTTAGGACAGTGCATCATTACATTTAACAGGCGCTTCAGGTCCATTAGATGACAGCCCAGTGTGAGATCTGCCCTCAGCTCTCATTGCACAACACGGAATAAGTTGTATTTGATTGTGGCAACATGCCGACAATGCCAAGGTTAATGAATTAAAGATGTATAACAAAGAATGCTTAATGAAGTCAAATTATGAGTGATTGTTTTATGAGGTGGCATTTAGTATTAAGATTAATTATTACAAAGTAAATCCTCTAGTCACCTCTGACTGGGCTCTTGCAGAGGTGCATAGCATTTCAAAACACAGCTGAGCTGAGAAAAAGCAAATACTCAAAAGATCTGCAAAGCAACATCAGTCAAATGTGGTATTATTTACTGTTTTTAAGCAGCAGTGATAGGAACCTATGGGGGGAAAGAAGGAACAATATCGTGACTCCTTGCCTTGTAAATTTTATTATCATAATGTGGATAGACCATCTTTCTGTTTTTGCCTGTCTTAAATCTCAGCAAACTGGCTCCTTTGCGAGTTCAAGCTTTTGTATGTCTATACCATAGCCTGGGACTGTAGTCTACAATTATTAATTTAATGGTGGTTCTGGACCATATCTTGTTATCTAGTCAGATGTATTAAATTATGACAGAAAACCTCTCCAGAAGTCCACTGAGGGCACTTCCTCAAAATAAGAACACTGACAGATGGTCGAACATCCGAGAGAGCTTTTTCCCCACGAAGGAATGAAAGGAGCCTTTTCACCCAGTCCCATCTATCCCTCTGAAAGTCTGAAGTTTTGTCAAACTCGCCCAGTCCTTAACTCACGAAAGTTAGGGAACATGTGGCTCTGTAGGGCCCTCCTTCTTCCTCCTATGCTGAACAACCTACAGGGTTGTAATGGGACCACAACATGCCTAAGACAGGCCTTGAGCACACATCAAAGGGCAGAGTATGAAAGGCAGCTGCCAGAGCTGTCAGCTCTTTCTCTTTGCCAAAAAGACTATTGATTCTTTATACTTGCTCCTGTAACTTGGCTGACAGGTTCATAGGACAGCAAGAATCTGAGCTAACAACAGTGCTGCTTGAGCCAGTTGTTCTTAATAACGCTGCCAAGGAAAGAAGATTTATAGACAGGAGCTGAACAAGGCAAGAGGGTTTTTTATTTTTGTAATGTAAGCACATATCTCAGGACAGTTGGCTTGCGTAGCAGTTGTCTCATATTCTTTTCCACAAAGCTGCAAGAATACAGTCTATCATCTGGAGTGTTTGATGGGTAAGAGGTGATATATGAAGCTGGGGTAAGAGGATATACATAAAGCTGGTTTTTCTATGTGTTCCCCCACATAGGAGCAGTTGTACAATAGCACAGGTTCTTAAGTCGTGACCTTCTAGACTGAGGACTAACCCGTTCCCCCTTGAAGTTAATTAGAAAACTCTTGTTGATCTATATGGAGATTATATTCTTATCACAGTCAAGGTTTGGCACTCAGTATGTCCTCTTTCCCTAAGGCCATCAGCTTGTTTGGCTGTTATTGCCATGTGCACACATTCTTCTTCCAAATTAATAACCAGGTGCTTCCACATGACCTCTCTGCTTTCTCAGATATCTATACCATGATCTTCTGCTTCAGATACACTACAAAATCTGGCACAGCACACTGGAAAATAAAGGCAATACAATAAAAATGGGAACAAAGGTGATTGGTTGGATGCTTACTGCTGTGGTAGAATATACGTCAAAAGAAGGATAAGCTATGCTGAATATACGATAGCTCTGATTTACCATACTTTCAAACCATACCTTAAATGCCCTGTGTTTTTGAGCGTGGGCTGTATTTTTTTTTCCTCTCGCCTTAATGCAGTCCCTTCTATCCCTTATCTTTATGTACCCTCTGTCCTCCAGAGAATATCTGGGTGGAAATACCAACCAGCACAAACCATCTTGCAGGCAATTTGGGCTTTACAGAGCTTTTATGGGAGCTATAAAGAAGACACCCAGAAAAAATAGGTTGATATCTGAGATAGTGTCTGCACATGCTTGATATGTGACTCTGACCGTGATGATGCCACAAGATGGAAATAGATGTTTGTCAAGATTTGCCCATCAAAAAGAAGCAGAAAGAAGCACAAGCTTCTTTCATTGTGTTCTTTTCTTTTTGAAAATCACCTTTCAGTAAAACACATGGGTGAAAGTCATGTTTATTTTGAACTTTAAGTCTTAGCTATTTGTTGGGCAACATCAGGCAGGTAATGTTTGGAGAAATTTTGAGGACTTAAAGCCTCTGGCTTTCGTCTTCTACAGCATATAGTCAATACTGGAACAAAAAGCCAGCATCCTTGACAGCAAAACATCACAATCTTGTGGAAAACATTACCCCTCTTGGATTCTGGCAATGCACTGAATGGGGAGTGAGCTTTGAACTCTGAGACTACAAGGCATGCCTGTTTAGTTTTAGTGCCAGGGTGAGGAAGTCCCCTGGAGACCAAGTATTGCAGGAGGAGAATTCAATCACTAAGGTGTTTCCAGGCTGGATTAGGCTGAAATACATTCACAGAATGTGCTGACAGGTTTTCTCCAAGCAGGAACTGATTATAAAAGAAAGGCCATTTGTTTCTGTAAGTGCAAATCTAATTTCTGGTTATTCTCCTGGATACGCAATATAGGAATTATCCTACTTTAACAGATAGGGATGGATCCTAAGTTGTGCTTGAGCCTCCCAGTACTAAGCAATTATTTCTCCCTTTTTCTCACCCAAAAGCCTTAGGCCAGTATATTAAAAATAACAATACCATTCTAAAAGATTTGACTGTCACTTTGCTGAACAGTGGTTTCTGGCTAATAAGACACAGTTCACATTCAACCTTAAGAGGCCTATGGTAGAAACTATTAAATACACCAATTAGGAATGAGATGGAGCGGTCCCCTAGGGACCTTTGCTCTCTGATGTTCTCATTGCCACTGGAAGAATAAATAAATGCAAAGCCTGTCATCCTAGCTAATAACTCCCAGAGACAGAGGTTACAATTATGCAATGGGAGTTAGCCCATGTTTCAATGATGTTTTGCTATTAAATTTGCCTTCCTGAAAGGCTTTTTATGACTGCGAGAAAAAAGAGGTGGCAGACTCAAAGCATATGACCCAGCAGCCTGGGTTTCATGAAAGCCAGCACTAATCAAGCACAGAAGAAATTTTTATTTATAATCATAGAATCATAGAATATCCTGAGTTGGAAGGGACCCACAAGGATCATCGAGTCCAACTCCTGATCCTGTATAGGACAACCTCAAAATTCACACCATCTATCTGAGGGCGTTGTCCAAATGCTTCTTGAATGTTGTCAGACTACCTCCCTGGGGAGCCTGTTCCAGTGCTCCACCACCCTCTGGGTGAAGAACCTTTTCCTGGTATCCAACCTAAACCTCCCCTGGCATATCTTCCTGGTATTCCCTCAGGTCCTATCACTGGTCGCCAGGGAGAAGAGATCGGCACCTGCCCCTCTTTTTCCCCTTGTGAGGAAGCTGTAGACTGTGATGAGGTCTCCCCTCAGTCTCCTCTTCTCCAGGCTGAACAGACCAAGTGACTTTAGCCGCTCCTCATACGGCTTCCCCTCTAAACCCTTCACCATCTTCGTGGCCTTCCTCTGGACACTCTTGAGTAGCTTCGTATCCTTTTTATACTCTGGCACCCAAAACTGCACACAGTACTCAAGGTGAGGCCGCACCAGTGCGGAGCAGAGCGGGACAATCACCTCCCTCAACCGGCTAGCAATGCAGCGCTTGATGCACCCCAGGGCACGGTTGGCCCTCTTGGCTGCCAGGACACACTGTTGGCTCATGTTTAGCTTGCCGTCGACCAGAACCCCCAGATCCTTCTCCACAGGGCTGCTCTCCAGCCTCTCATTCCCCAGTCTGTATGTACATCCAGGGTTGCCATGTCCCAGGTGCAAAACCCAGCACTTGCCCTTTTTAAACTTCATACAGTTGGTGATTGCCCAGCTCTCTAATTTGTCCAGATCTCTCTGCAGGGCCTCTCTAATGTACCAGTACCTTTCCTTTGAAGGGGAATATGAATCCGAATTGACCAGTCTATAAGGGTTACAGATGTTCCCCAACCAGGCAATGTCCTGGACTGCACAGGACCCTCCAGGGGATCATCAGGTCCCCAGTAACTACAGCAAGGAGGAACCAGGGGAAGGACAAGGATTCAGCATTATAGTGCCCTGTGGCAGCAGACATCGCATAGGGCATTTGAACCCGTACTCACTAGAATGTTCTTTGTGCCACGATCTTGTCCTGGTACAATTTTGATCACTGCTTTATGAACACTCAGATTAATGTCTGATCTCTCATGATTAAAAAAAAATCAATTTTTTGCATGTTCCAAACCTCATATTTAGATAAATGCAAACATAAAACAGTGCTCTGGAGACTTTTTTTTAAGAGGAACTGAGTTTTATATACAGTACTAGAAGATGACGTGCAGCAATTTGGCTTCAGAGATACAGAACATTTAAGATGGAAATTTTGCTGATGGGAAAGCTGGGAAATTATAGCTGGAGCCTACAAGGCTAGGAAGGGCAACATTCTAAAAATGTTTAATGCTTTTGAGTGTTGCTGTATATGTATGAAGCAAAGTTCAACTAAGAAGACAGCCAGTGTTAAAGTCATTAGTGCCAATTACTAGTTCAAGGAGTTAAGAAACAGCAATGGAAATGAATGATTTAGGGCTTTTATAATGCAATCAGAATGAGTGAGCTGAAGTGCTAGTTAGAGCAGCCAATATGATGGATACACTGGGAGGCTGGTTTAGGCAAGAATGGAGAAACTCTGGTTTTCTCACAAAGATCTTAATTCTTTACCTCCATCATATGCCTTCTATTAACTTTCAAGTAAAAAAGGAGCTGGATATTTCTGTATGGACCAAGCTGCAGCAGAAATAGATAGAAAGGCAGCTTTACAGTGTGCAGGGATTCCTGCTAGCTGCCCTATGAGGGCAGATTTACAATCTCTTTGCAACACAGAAGCAACCTAAACAGGCCAAATCTGAGGATTTGACTCCTGCTTAAAAAAAAGAATTAGAAATGAGTGAAGTTATAACACATCTCTGGCACCTTTTCCATTTGCAACCCTCCAAGTGTTTTACAGACATTAACTTAGTGCAGGCCTCAGGGATCTTCATTACTTTTCCCTGCTCTCTATTTTACAGGTGAAAAAACCATGCAGAGGTGAAATGTCTTTCTCAAGGTCCCATACCACCTGCCTTGTAACCACCAACTTCTACGCTCATGCTCATACCACTAGATCACACTGACAAGTTAGTGTGATAGTTCCCAGTGTGAAATGGTCTCCTGGGAATGAAATGTGTAACCCGTTAAATACACAGCTTGCTTATATTTGCTTATTTTTCAAGTACATCTTTAAATAATATGTTTTCAGTGAGCAATTTGAGTAGTTCATAATTTATAACATTAAATCATGGCAAGGTGGTTTTTTGAAGTCAAATCTAATGAAATGACTGTTAACTTCAAACAAGAAGTTGAGCCTGTGATTCATTGAAGGGTTTATCTCCATCAGATTTGCAGTTACACATATTAAAAATTGATCCACATATATATTTTGCTGTAGTTGAAGTTATCAAGGTTATAAATTCTAAACAGCTCCCAAGCTTGTGGTGAGTAATACCAATTTTAGGATGACAATATTTAGAATAATCTTTCTTTTTGCACTAAAATGCATTTTTCTCTGCAACCTGCATCTTTAACCTATGATATTTTCCCCTTCACAAAACACAAAGTCTTCTGCTTTACTTGTGTGTTTTAGAGATCACTGAGAAGTAATATACTTTCTCTTTCTTTTCTTCAATGAGTGATTGCCTTTGAAATCACTTTAAGTGCAAAGCATGAAACACTTCTTTGTGAGTTTGCAAACCTCTTCCAAAAGCAGTGGAAATGCCAGGCCAACACATTCAAAATGGGTTGGGTTTGGGGTTGTTTCCATATTTAGGTGTCTGATTTGGGGTGTCTGACAAGAGCCTGATTCAAAGGGTGGATTTTCAGCTTGATACGTGTTCCAAAAGACCATGTGTATTTATATATGCAGTGTGTGTGCCTATGCATTGAGCTCTCTGAGCAGGTGACTCTGGTTTCTGCTGTGAATGTCCCCAACCCCATTGAATGGAATCAAAATCCCAGATTCCAAATACTGTATTTTGGTGGGAGGTGAGCTCAGGCATCCCATCTCGTCTGGCCATCACGGTGTTGAGCAGTACCAAGTCACCTCCTAGGCCACAGCTTCTCCCATTCAGAAAAAACAGCACCATCCACTTGAGCATCATTCGTGGGAGCTAAGATTTTCTCTTGCTGCAAATTCCTCCCAGTCTTGTTTCTCCTAATTGTTCATCTCAAGCCTTCAGATTTTTCTCACTCTTGGATCTATTTTTAAAACTTTTTTTTCCCTATGATATGTAATCAGCACTCACCTGACAGGATAGTGCACTCAAGACTTATGAAAAAGCTGATTTAAGACTGCATGATAATAAATTCTCCTTAATCCCAAATATATAAGAGATACAAAGCAGGACCCACAACAAGTTTTACAGAGAGCATTAGTGTCAGCAGTTTAAAGAGAATTAAAAGGAAAAATAACATTCCACCCCTGAGGAAAAATCCAAGTAGTGCATAAGCCTAAAAGGAACATTTCTATAGGGAATTGCTTATGAAAGAGATTTTTAGTTCAAAATAAGGAAATCACTAGGCACTGCAGAAAGATTATATTGATCAAAAATAGTCTTCTGAAATATCAGGATCCAAAGAAGAGCTGAAGTACAAGCCACGAATGAAAGGAAAGTAAGCAAGCTCAAATGCAGGAGAAACTCCATCTTTCATTTGCAGCGAAGATTGTTTCTGATCAGACTCCCAAATAAGGCAGATGCTACGTGCAGTTGGGAACATTTGAAAACTGACTTATAGCTATGATCCATAACAGTGCCAGATTTATTGACCACCTGCTGGGAAAGCAGACCTTTTTTTCTGCAGCAAAACCTCAGCTCGCCATTTGTGAAGTATCTCCTGTGTCATTTTCACAATTTCCTAGAAGACGTGATTAACCAAGATGCCAGCGCTGCTCCATTCCTGCACGATCACCAATCAGTGCAGTATTAATAAGATGCCAGGTGAGACCACTGAACCTCCTGTTGAGCTATTGAAAGGAAAGCGAGCATGCTAAATATATTTAGAGAAATTTATTTGATTTCTCCACATGAAGTCCTCTATAATTTATCACTTCAGCTCATACTTGTTCTGTTTTCTGCTTTGTTTTATTTTAGAAAGGGGCCTTTCTCTCCTGGCTTTTACTGTAAGCACATCAGAGATTTGGATGTATCACAGAATCATAGAATCATACAATATCTCGAGTCGGAAGGGACCCATGAGGATCATTGCGTCCAACTCACCGCTCCTCCCAGGGCTACCTAAAACCAAACCATATGACGAAGACCGTTATCAGTGCACTTCAGTCCCTGTGTTTAGCTATTATTTATCCTATCTGGTAAACTAGCAGACGTCTCCAGTTGTTCTGCTGAGCACAGAGAGGCTGAAATGATATATATCTCAAACGTGTATGTATTGAGCAATAAGGTTACAGTATTCTCTTCTTTGCAAGTATGTATGGTGTCCATAAATACCCATAAATACCCCACATGAATGGGCATGGTGCTGGGGCAAGCAGGGGATTGATTCCTATTCTTCTGAGCTGCAGAAGAAGCCTGCTCTGCTTTGCTAACTCACAGTGAAACAACCCCCTCATCTAATGGTTATTTAATTTAATCCAACAGGTCCCCTTGGAACAGGCAGGTTTTCTGTGAGCAGCTGAAGGCAAAATCGAACGTGACATTTTGGGGTATTCATCAAAAGCAGTTGAATGAATGAACGGCTGAAAATAAACACTGTTTTTTCTCCAATATTTCAATACCCAGGATTGGAGACATGACAAATTTTAGAAATAAAAAGATCATCAGGTTTCCATTGTAAACTGCTGACAAATAAAAGTGATCTGTTAAGTTTATTTGAAAACTTGTGTTTACTTAGCATTTTAATGGAAAGTCTTAAAAGCATAGCAACAGCCCCATGGAGTTGCTGAATGCCATGTATGCAGTGACAGCAACTATTTTTTGCATGAAAGTATGTCACAATCAGTATGGACTGCAAAGTGCAAAAGCAAAATACATACATGAACATACAGGTAGCGGATGAAGTTGCTGTTCTAGATGACCCAGAACTGGGTCTCTTACTACATTTACTAAGCAAGGTAACAAGGCACATTTGTTTCTGACACTTCTAAACGGACACCAATACTGACTGCAGCATAAGCACAAGGAATAGATTGGTTGATAATAGAGAATAAAATTAAGTTTTTTACTGTAAAGCAAGTCCAAAATGGCCAATCCTAGCCAGACTGAGATGTCAATGTATATCTAGCTAGCTCACAGGTGATGTTGAAATAGAGAAATGGGTAGATTCATATGTGCTTGGGTGGAAAATTACCTGAAAATATAAGCAGTCAGACCGGCACTGACCTGGTGTAATACAGAAGGCATAAACGATATTCACAAAAATGTTTTGATGAATAGACTCATCAGTGTTTTGAGATATATCCCAAAAATCTCAATGAAGTTAATGTTGTTGTCTTAGGCTGAGCACTCAACAATGCTGCTCAAAATCATTAGCTGTCTTTGGAAATCTTGATCCTTGTATGTGGAGAGCCATTTCATAGGTGAGTGGGTTTTTTTGAAACAAATACATGGATATATTGCTATGTAAGTAAATATATAAATAAATGAATTTATTCCATTCAAGAGAGGACTGTGAGCATGTTGTATTTGTCTCCACTGAGCACAGAATAAGAGCTTAAAAGCCTGTGGGAAGAAGTAAGGGGTGAGTGCCCCTGAAAGAGGGAGGCAGCAGGAACTGGATTCTTGTGCTATTGCCTGCCCTGTGTATTGCTTACTGCACTTTTTCTGCTCAGCTCTGGTTTCACAGGACTTAACGCCAGGCGAAGATTAAATGGGAACTTTTTAAGAGTTTAGACAAACTTACTGAGCCCGTTGCATGCAACAGGACATTTTCTTTCAAAGGTGATTTATCTCCTCTATGTGGCTGGAGCAATAAATACCCTGCAAATGAACTCCATGCTTGCTCATAAAATAAAATCCACATTAATCTCAACTATCAGAGACAACTATAAATTGAATGAAAGTGAAACAGGGTAAAGAGGGTTTGGAAACAACAGCTCCATCACTGGCAACTCAGCACCAGGCAGACATCATGGCAATGCCGGCTGAGTTCAGCTGTCAAGAGGCCCCAGAGAACTGACTCTTGGGTCACCTTCGACAAGGTTGAACATGAAACTTCAGGTCTCCATGAGCCACACACAGGTCCTGAAGACCACTGCGTGGAATAAATATCTCTGCTGCAGGAAGGAGATCAGTAGGAAACCTGAATTTTTTGTCAACAGGAGGGCGCAGGAGCAAGTCATTGGAGAGAGGGAAGAGGGACATGGACAACATAGCAGAGGCTTTAAATTTTAACACAAGGCACTATCAGTCCTCACACGTCAACAGAAATCAGCAAGTTCACCTTGTCCAGTTGGTGGGTATGAGTCACGGGTGTGTATATGCTATATCTGAGTTATCCTAGCTCTGTCTTTCTGCAGCCAGGCTTCTGGAAGAATCACATTATTTAAATCTTCTATAAAAAACTGGTTCTAAATGTCCTTCCTTGGGTTAAAGGTCAATACTCTTCTTTTTGAGCTAGCTCTGAGGAACCTCCCACATAACTAAACATACAGGATTCCTTACAAGCAGTGCCTCCGGCTGATGCCAATGGGATGGCATGGAGGGAGCAGGGGTCGTTCCAGATTTGAGAGCTATAGGTAAGGAGGAGAAGGAAAGCAGAATACATTGCTATTTCAGAATTTAGGGGCAGCTATTTTTAATGGATTATGAAATGTGATGAAATTCCTGTATTTTCCTTAGCCTGAATAAATGTATTAATCAGGGCCCTTTTTCATCAAAGAATACCGTATGCAAGTGTCTGTAGGTGCATGGCCCCCTACATCCTATAGATGATACGCAGATTCAGTGTTAGATATACGCTTATAAAGCCTCCTGAGCTGCCATCAAAACAAGCATCACTTGCTATCAGATTTGCCGCACTCTGATATTCTGTGCTCCAAACCAGTCCTGGGTGAATTCCATCCCTGCAGCTCACCCATTTTTCTATTACAGCTAATCCAATTACCTCAGACTCTTATCTTCCTACCAGTGAGCATATGTCATCTTCCTCATGCAAGTCGTCATGTGGAAAAGTTAATGAGCATATTTATGTGAGAGAAGTTATGGACCAAAGTGTTTATGGGCACAGGAGTTTATTGTCTTTGTGGTAAGCAAGGCAAACATATTGGTGGACAAGATGGATGAGTGTAATTTAAACAAATGAAAAGGCATCATGAATGAGTATCTGAAAAAGGCTAAACCTCACCCCCAGTTCAGACTGGAAATAGCACTAAGAGAAATGTTCTTGAAAGCAGATGGTTGACACTGGGGAAAGCTTTTGGACACAAATTTTTCCCCTTTCCAAAAGGCAGCTATGCAGAGTGCCTTTTGCTGATGGAGTTTCACACCCTGTAGGTGCCAACAGGTTCTGACAGCGCTCACCAGAACTCTCTGCTTGAATCAAGCCAAAGCTAAAACTTGCCTAAAACCTGGTTCTAGCTAAAACTCGTTGTGAAGACAGGAGAATCAGTCTTTTCTTGCACTTGAGCTAGTTCCAGAAATGAGTTTGAACTGTGAGAGACAGAGGATGTTAGCAGAGCTGAAGGTGCCTGAAAGCCTCCGCACGCAGGTGGCTCACTGCAGGCAGGTTACCCCACTGAAGCTGGCACGTGAAAATGCACCCAGAGAGTTTGTCAGCTTACCCCAAGTAATTCCAACCAAAATCATGCTGGTGCAATTATTCTCTTTCTGCAGCTGTGTCTTGGCTTATATTCCAATCTGGTAGTGGCAAGTTCAGCTTCCAGATTCAAATAGCGAAATGGGAGATGCTCATACGAGATGCTTGGGAAGAAGCCTGACGACTGAGGTACATTTGAAAAGATGAGGAGGGCGAGACCTGTACTAGCTGAGAGCTAATCATGCTCCAGCACCATAAAATAGGAGAGAAAAGGATTAATGCACACTCTGAACTGTGATGCCAAAGCCCACCAGAAACAGTGCAGGGATGAATGCCCGGGAACTCTGGAGTTGCACCCCAGTGAGTACCCCTGCACCATCACCACCAGTAGGGCTGGGGAGAGGGGGAGGTCAGCACTGGGTTAACTCGTAGGAGGAAGGAGGAAGGAAAAAGGAAGAGGACCAGCCTGTTTGCTCTGGGACCCAAAACAGCTCTTAGCTGCTCTAAATAGCTCTGTGTCGGATTGGCAGCATAGCTGATGCTGGATAATTCCAGCAAAAATGAGCATTATGAGAATATATTCAAGTGCAGGAGAGGGATGGGTAAACCAGCATCTGGTAAAACAGCTTTGTTTTGAGGCAATTCTTTTACTCGAGAGTAAACATTTTTTCCCCCAAGCAAGAAGTCATCCCAGCTAAAATCCCCCATAATGAAAGGAGCCATAGGATATACCATCTCCAGGAGCCTATTTCCTCTCCCACTGGGAGGACGCATTGCAAGGACCTTCAAAAGGACAGTGGGGGTTTGTTATGGAAAGCAGCATGGCAGGCCCAGGGCTTCTCCTGGCCAGGAAGGTCCTAACTCTGGTCAAGTCCCTTTCTGAAGACATCAAAGCCAATGGGCTTCTGCCCGCAACCTCCAGTATACAATGGCAGAATTACGTTCCTATACATCTAGGACAAGTGTGTGGAGCTGGACTCTGGATTTCCAGTTCACTGGACAGTGCTCTACAGGCATGGGCACACAGAGGCTGCTGCAGGTGTTTCAGCTCCTCTCCCACAGCTGGGACTCTGCAGGATTGCTGCTGTCACCTGGCTGATTTATTTAGGGGAAACCAGAAAATGGCAGCTAAGGAGCCGATTAGATAAATAGCATAGCATTTCCAAGAAAAATTAAGCTGTCCTTTGCAAACAAACATACTTCAAAGACAGAGTATTGCTTATCGCTTTCCATTAATGCTTGCATTTTACACCTTCTCACTCGGAGCCTGTTCTGCTCTATAAGCCCATAAGTGCACTGGGGCATCACTGCCTATTTCTCAGCATTTGACCAGGGCCTTATTAAGTGAAGCCCAAGTATTAGCTCATCCCTTGGCACTGCAGTAATAAGCACAAGGAAATAATATTCATATTAGACAGCCACTATAGCTTTGGAATCAAAGAAAGCAAAATGGATGCACTTGTTCATAAACAGAGAAATGTTTCCTCTGATTATGGGGTTCCTCCCTGCTCATTACAAACAATTGTCAACTATCCCTGCCTATAGGTATATCAAGATTACTCATCGCCAAGTTAACAGCAAGGCAATCCACAGTTGCTTCTGTAATTCACATTTAGAGTTATTATGGCAGCACAAGTCAGAAGGATTAAATGAGAAGAGGGTATGCTGAATACAGGAAAATATTATATGCAAATTGTGATTATTCAAGACTGAGTCACAAAAAATATGTATTCAAAATCTGTCATGATTTAAAGTTTCAACAATACAATGCTTTGCATTTATGTAATGACTTTCATCGGAGGATCTCGAAATGCTTCGGAGACACTGAGATGAATACAAAATAATGTCAGTCTCACAGGGGGACTTTGGGTGCTTTTCTTTTCAAATCAGCAGCTAGTGGGGGGTGATGCACTTGGGATTTGAAGCGAGGGAGAAGCTAAGGGACATAGGAAGTGTCAGCAGAGGCCTAACAGTCAGTTAAACAAGATTGGACCTTCAAACATGGGGACAGATGAAACAGTGTGAGGGGCAGTCAGCAATGTGAGAAGGACCACCCATTAGTGTGTCACCTCCCGGGGAGCGAGTGTCCCCAGCCAACACTTCTGAGACTGTGTGTGTCTGTGTGCTTAGGAGGATGCTGTGCCAGGATAAGCTGAAATGTGTTGTCATTAGCAAAGATCAGCTACTGTTGTCTCAGTTATCTCTTCATAACACCTTGCACACCAGTTATCTTCCACCACTGCATCAGAGAAATGGATGGGAAGGTTCCTCAAAACAGTGGCTCCCAGGGGTTTCCAAGATATCAGAATGTGAAAAAAACAAATTGCAAACTTAAAAAAAACCCACACAGACTCTTCCCCCACCTCCTGCACAGACAAACAGGACTAACAAGCAAAAAAAGGGAAAAAGTGAGAACATCAACATTCAAGACCTAGCCCATTTTGAAATGAATACCATTGTGAAAATATGGCACAGGGTGATACTTGGTGGTCTGGGGAACAAAAAGAGCTGACAAAGATGGATCTGATCCATCCTGTAGTCCCCAAACAGGTTCAGCCTCTGTTGATTCTTACAGATGCATTTCTAATATCCTTTAAAATATCCACTGATAGAGTACTTAAAATTATATCCAACCTCTTTCTTCTCTCTGATTATATCACAGTGCCTACACGTAAGCAGCAAAACATATGTTGCAAACACAATAATACCCCGAGAATGTACTCACTAGCTGAGTATTATTAGTGCCAGCAAGAACATGATGTGGTCCATCACTTATCACAACCAGAAATCCCTTCCCCAAAGAGAGCATGGGAATTTTGCAGCATGTTCCTTCATCCCTTTTCACATAGGCTGAGCAGGGATGGTGGAAATTTAAAGCAAGAGAGCGCACACCTCAATCTGTGTGGAACAGAGTGTGGGCACTAACATTAGGAGACAGGGCAATGGAAACCTTAACCACCACCTTCCTGGGACCCCCTGAGAGCTCTCTCATTGTTTGGTGAGACAAAACGGACTGCAAGATAAAGAGTACTCCAAGCTGTAAGTTCTTCAACTGGAAGAACTATGAACTGCCAGGCCCTATATCGAGAGTTGTCTTCTTCTACCTAGTGCACATATTTGTTAAGATGAAGAAAGAAAAAGAACAGATCAAGGATTTGAATGTTTCCAATAATAATGAAAAATAGAACACTATAATCTTAGAAAGCTAAAGGTGGGAACTGAGACTTTATTGATCAGAGATAAATTTTTTAGAATGCAATAAAATCTAACTCCACTGGCTGATCCAGAGCAAAGCCAATGGTGTGTTGAAACTGTAGATTGACAAATGCCTGCTGATATTGGTGGCCTTAGTAAGAGGACATCCTGGTATCCACACATTTTGCCTAAGATTCTGCCAGGGAAGCAATTTGGAGTTACGGTGACAACTCGTGATATAAAAGAAGTTGCAGGCAGTGTAATTTGTATTTGATTTCATGCAAACATCCATAGCAGAGGCTCAAGGTAAAGTATTTCAGAACTTACATTTTTTTTCTTAGAATTGTAATTTTCTAAACTTATATTTGTCTTTTCTTGATGTCTAGCTGAGAAAATTCTTTGCAATGTGTATGCCACCAGGCCTACCCCTGTGGTGAGCCTTGCTCCCAGAAAAATGCCTTCTGACCCTAGAAAATACTCAGAGGGGACAATAGAAACCCACAGGACGCTGCCTGGTAGGACTGCTTTAGAAACACAAACATGGTTGCTGCTGAGAGAAGTAAAATGCTTCGCAGTACCTCAATGTCTAAAATATTTTATAATGTAGATTTTTGAACTTCCATAACAGCTTTCATCTATGTTCTTCAAAGGCCAAGCAAGGATTAGTGCAGTAGCCAGTCCTGAAAGACCCATATCTTTGGCTGTCTTCTGTACAAGGAAGGTGACAAGGCCTGTCAGGCAGTCTGTGTGTGTGGCTTTTTGATAGTCAGTCTAAGCCATGAGGAACCATGCTCCCAGATACTGGCCTCACAGCCTAATGGCTGAGTCTGGCAGATTAGGCCAGCCTAGTCTAACAAGATTCTAGCAATATCTTACCAGACATGAAGATAACCTATCACCTATGGTCAGCAGGCAGATCCCAGTATATCTTCCGCATACCAGAAAGTATAGGCACCAGTTTAGGTGTCTTTATTCTCTTTCTTCAGATAGATACAGACCACACAGGATCTAAGAAATGATGGCAGTGGCCAACTGGATTGGTGTGCATGCCTCATGATGACTTCAGACATAGATGATGCAAAAGACTTACAGAGAGATTTAACACCCTGTAAAAGCCTAGAAACCACTGACAAACTGATGGATCTTCCTTCCCAGCTGCAGGCAGAACCACAGTATATTTTCAGGAGAGTACAGATGTACTGGACAGTTTCAAATTAATATATAAAACAAAGGCCTGTATTACGTACCAAACAGAGACTGATTGGGAGAACTGGGAGCTGCTACCAGTAATGCCACTGGGAGCTGCCAGTGTTTGTCCCAGTGCCGTGTTTGGTTCTCAGCATCCAGATGTTGGAGAGAAACTCTCCCCATTAACCCCAGTGCTATCTGACTGCAGCGGATCTCAATGGTGAGCTGTGCTGCCAGTGGTGTCTTTGTGATAGTCCCCCACTAGCTATGACCAATAACCGATCAATAGCTCTTGTTATGAGACAGATGGGCCCACTACAATCTGACTTGCTTGGCGTCTGGCTCTTAACCTCAGCTGATATAAAATATTCACCAAAATTCTGTGTTAGACATTGGCACAACCTTGTATTTCTTTCCCTGCCATTAACAAATGTCACACATTTGTCAGTGGCACAAATTATCACACCCACCTCACCACAATGGATGCCACATTTGTTGAATGTATTGTTAAAGAAACAGTAGAATGGCTCTTTACCAAAATCCACTGTGGAGCTTATGGGTAAGTGAAGAAAACCAAAAATACCTTGGGGTGTGTTTCTACCAGTATTTTCTTAAAACAATTAATAACACCTTCATGATTTCCTCTGGAAACCAAGGTCAGCAAAACTCACCCTGATGAAGTTTGGCAGAGTTTAGCCATGTTTTGGTAAATGGCAAAGGGCCCCTACATTGCCTGCCTGAAGGAGTGTAGGTTTGCATGTTTGCTGCAGCCTGGAGTGCCCTTGATAAGGGATGTCTGCGGAGGAGGCTACAAGCCTGGCCCCAAGGGATGAAGGTGGTACTGTAAGTGATGGGAAGGTGGGGGGCACTCACTGGTGGGGGGAGTTCTCCAGGGCACACAGTTTATGTGCACATTTAAACCGTGGTTGTACATGTACCACAGTGATATAAACGTGAAACTCCTTTTACTTCAGCTGTCCACATAAGGACACACTCCTGCCCTTCCCTGGGTACAGGCTACACCTCACTTCGACATCCAAGCATCTCCAAGTCTTCCTGATGGGGCTTGCAGGGGAGATGGGGTGGAGAATAGTAAATGAAAACATGGCACACACATCTCAAAAAAACCTCATTATAAAGTTACTTTCTTTTCTCCTTTCAGTGACCGCCCATATGTGCACATACACATGGGTAACTCTCTCCTTCCTCCCTGCACATGGATATTCCTCTCAGATCCCCTTGCACTGTGGGGTAATTTGCAAGTGAGGGAAAGGTCCAGTGCGATTTGCACAGGATTTTCACAATCAACGCCTTCTCCAACATAGCAGTAGAAGAACTGAGGCAGGCAGACCACCGAGAACAACTTTCCATCCTTTCCTTCCTAAGTTTCTGGTCACACAGAGGTGAATGTAGTGGCACTGGGTTGCTCATTTCTTCAGTGAGTACAGTCACTCCCTCCTTCTGTCACCCCGTATTAACTGCTTGCTTGCCAATCATCTGCTTGGCTTACTGTGGCAGATTTCAATTTTTTCCACTCACCTGTAACAGAAACAACTATTGCCTGGCAATAAGTGAATCCCTCATATCTATTCCCCCATACACAAATACACAGATATAGGCAGAGAAGTGCTAAATCAAAATGGAGGGAATGCTGCCATCGTGTTTCAAATGTATCCCACTGACCAAAATAATGAAGAAAAAGAATGGTGAGAAACTATTTACAAAGCTAGTTTTCAGTGGGGTGTTTCTGATGACTTTTATTAATTATTGAATAATTTCATACATTATTCAAGCTTTTCCTGCAGTTTATGCTGTCATCAAACACCCTTAAGAACTGGAATCAATCGACCAGCACCTTGTGCCCCAGCCTCCTGCGTAAATGGTGGGCTTGCACGCAGGTAGAGAGGGAACCTCTCTGTGCCAGGGCTTTGCTCTGCTGGCTGCTGTGTCTCCTGCTACCTTGTGTCTGAGAAGCTCTGCTTGGATTATTTCCAGTCACTCTCCTGACCCCACAGAGCAGCACGATGGTCTGTATTAAAATGCAGAAGATGTAGATACAAATCAGCTCTGCTCTGCTCTCTTTCATTGCACCTCCTCTGAGGATTTTGCACTGTGTTCCTCATCCTCTCACCTGAGTGCTCAGGTTGATGCATCCCCACAGCTTGGAACCCAGATACAAATCCAGATGGTCTGTGTGCTCGCAGCCACAAAGACAGGTTGGACAACCCACCCCTGAGATCTGCAGACCACCAGCTTTCTAAAATCTGGTTCCTAATTTTTCAGACTGGGAATCACGTCGATTAGAAACAGAGGTAAGAAGTGAGAGAGAGAGGGAAGCACGAGAGAGCAGTGCTCTGTGAAATGGACCATCTTTCAAGCATTTTGTGATGAAACATTGTCAAATATACAGACCTACAGACAACGGTTTTAGTCACCAATTCAATCATATTTTTGCTGGGCATAGAAACTCTTGGACTTGTAGTTTTGGGGAAGATTCTGATGCTTGGGATTCACTAAAGAGACAATAAAAATTAGACTTCAGCTTTCTTTTAATTAGATCAGTCAGACCAAACAATTAGACCAAAATATGTGCAGGTTTCTACTTGCAGGGGGAGTTAAAAAAAGCAGCTATGCTGACAGTTTTTTCTTAGAAATAGTGATTCCCTGTCTTTGCCTTTCAGCTGGAACTACTTACACTCTTGTACGTTTACTCAGCCTCATCCCTGTCATCCCTCTGTTTCCATAATGGCCCAGGCAATCATGGTTCTGGTCTTATTTCATGCTTCATCTATAACAACCCGAAGGATAGTGGAGAAACACATCCTTAACAGTAGTATGGAATAAACAGTGAGGTACCTTTTTAGGCCTTAGTAAGGTCTGATGAACTTTTATCACCTGATCAGTCATTTTCCAGTAGAGCAGCTACAGTCCATAACGTATTAGGCAATTGTACCAGACTTCCACAGTAAAGTGGATGAGGAATTCTTCCTGGAAATGTGTAACCAGCCCTGCCTTTTACATCAGATCTGCAAGGGAGCCAAACAGAGTCCAAGAGTAAATGTGAAGGCAGCGTTTTCATATTATCTTTTGCACATTCCAATAATGAGTATTTAATCTTCTGTAAAGACAGATGAAACCTAGGCAGCGATGAATATTGAGTGTAAAAGCACTTAAGTGATTCCTGCAACCTGCAGTTCATTCAGGATGTAGGGACTTCATTATAATAGCCACAAGAGACTAAGAATGTAGTATCTGTAAGGAAAAGCAATGTGTTGTGTGAGCAATTGATAAAGCTGAAAAAACCAGACATATTTGGGGACATACAAGCCCTTCCTCACATCTGGGACTTTTCTGGTCACTTTTAATAACTAATCCCGCACATTTTACCTTTACATTTATAAACAAAGAACAGCGATGCTGCTGAGCAAATCCATTTGCTGAAGAGAACATATTGTGAGAAACTACCAAAAATGAGTAAGCAGGAGGCCTGTTTACCACTGAATGCAGTATTTCAGAGCTAGAAAACTGAAAATGCAAGAACAGGCTTACATGATGTATAGCCATAGCTTTTCTGGCCATGAATACAAATCTGCGGTGTTCTCTAACTTCAGGTGCTGGAGCACAAGCTAAAGATTACGTGACGCAGCTTTCCATGTTGGTCCTATTCACTCCTCACCTAAACTGACGTGGATGCATCAATTTCAGCGAAGGTATTCCTGATTTATACCAGCAGAAAGGAGATACCCTGCCTTTGTTTTCCAGATGCAGTGCAATAGCCCACATTTATCTGGGACAAAACTTGAAAAGCACTTCCTGAAATTCTGACACTTTTAAAACTTAAAACCCGCTTCCAATATTTGATTAACTATTAATTTAATAATGAAAATTAAAGAATCGGTTATCTTGACAATTTATTCTAGAGGTACTCAAAGTTGGGAATCTTTTCCCACAGGCTGGAATTATCGAACAATTGAACAATCAATGTTCCAAATATCAAATCTGTTGTTTGTATGTGTAAATACTATTAAGGGTCCTAGTGTTTTTCTGTATTCTTTAAAATAATAGGCATCATCAAGAAGAATCCCCTCCCCTCCCTGAGAATTAATGGTGGTGTTTGGAGAACTGCGAATTCCTCCACTGTTTCTGCTGCTGTGACCTTTATTAATTTGTGATCTCCTAAAAACTTCCCAATAACGTGTGGATTCCTGGGTAGAGACTTTAAATCCAAAAAACAATACATTTGCTTTCTACATGTTGAAAGCACTGCATTAGATATATGGAGCAATAAAAATAGCTTTAAAAGAATAGCCACAAAAATATTTTCAGTGCAAGCCAAATTTGGAAGTGAAGCGATGCTGTACATTTACTAGCCTGTTGATGGTGGTTTAAAGTCAAACCCAAAATTTAGCCTCAGAGAGGCTTTCGGGCTGCAGGAGGCTTTGAAATCTCAGTGCTGAAATTTTTTTTCCATTTATGTTTTGGCTAGCATTTCACCAGGTCGGACACTCTTCTTGAGTTCATTGACTCGCATCCAGAAATGTCATTAGCAAAAAAAAGCTTAAGTGGATTCTTCCTAGGCCTGACTGACCACAAAGCTCGAGAAGTGGTCACCTTCCCTTCCTCTGCTGCTGGCTCCAGCCAAAAGCCCGTTCCCAAGTATCAGAAGACATAGGAACAAAACTTACCTGAAGTCAGATTGGTGAATATCTATTGCTTTTAATGAAGTTTTGACAAGTCAACTTGGAAGAGAACCTTTTCCCGTGCCCTCTGAACACTTGAATACATGTTGTAAACTCAATCTATACTGACAAAATAAATAGCCTCTTAGAGTCCATTATAACCATTACGGCTACTTAGATTAAAGGAGTACGATAATACTTGTTTGTACAGCTAATCAGTGTTGCAGTCCTTACTAATGTTTCCTGAGTAGTTGCTGTATTGGAGTGGTAATCATGGTTGTTCTGATTATCAGCAATTGTTTAAAAAAAACCCACAAAGCAAACAAGATAAATACTCTCAAACCAAAGATGAAAGGGAAAAAAAGTAATGGTCATCATTCTATTGAGTGTTAATATTCATCTTAAATTTTTGAGAGACTGCTTGGATGATACTGGTTGTGTGGGTTTTTTCAAAACAAAGCCAAAAATCTTTTCAAATAGCTTAAGTTTTTATTTTGAGCTGTGACACTTACTTAAAAGGCACTTTTCATCTCCCGAGCACTGAGCCAGAGCATGGACCTGTGCTGATCACACCAGCGAAGGATCTGGCATTGCTCCTGATTTCTGTGACGTGCTAAATACATCTTGGAGGACAGGACTCTGTTACTGCCTCTGCCACCAAACACACTGCTGCCCTCAGGTAGCTGGATTTGGCCATGTCATTTTTCAGGTGGGGAACCTGGTGCAGGTGATTTTAAAAGTGTGCCCAAGGTAGCAGAGGAAGTCATGGTTAGTAGTAGGAGCACAACCCAGGAAATCCTGGTTCTGGTTCAGGGATCGTAGCCCTAGCCGATATCCATCTCAACACAGTAGCGTGACTGCTGCAGAGAAATCATCATGTTCTTCCTCGCACCAGTCCTGGTGCTACAAAACGCTTAATGTGTTATTAAGCAAAACATATTTCAAGCCTGTCGTTGATTCAGGGCCTGCAGTCTTACAAGCACCATATCATTTTTCTTCCTTACAAGTGGGAAAAATTCCTGGACTCTATTTTCTCTCCACAGAAACTACAGAATAGAAGCCAATGCAATTAATGAAAAGCACTGGTATCATGTGGACAAGTACAGGGCACATCTTCAGCCCTTTCTTCAGCCATTCAGTCCAATGGGAAATATGCCCCGGTGTGGACCGCATGACTGGGGCCAAAGACTGGATTTAATATATCCGCAGCCCAATCATTTCCCAAGGCAACTGCCATTTACCAGTGTGAAACAGAAAAGATGCTGATTACCTGGGCCAAACTCTGCTCTTGTTTGTGTCAGAACAATATCCCTGATTGCACTTGCTTCCGTGCGACTGCGGGTCGAGTTTGGCCCTGTGTCCTCAGTTCCCCGGGTTGTCTTTGAACCACAGGAACAACACTTTGAGACAGCTACTTGGACAATTGCTAATGGCAGGAAAATCCACAGTTCTTCTGACATTAAGGCATTGTAAATACTGAAAGAAAATAAATCTGTGTTGTATTTTTTTGGCGTACAATGCCTAAAGCCTTATCTCTCATTCTGTCAGGAACCAAGAACTATGTATACAGATGGTGCAATTTATTATGTTCTGTACTGTGACCAAGTGCTGAAATACCTTCAGGAAATCACCAGAAAGCCTGAAAAGCTTTGCTGTCTCTTGTGACTCCAGCTCACTAAAACTATAATTGAATGGGCACAATATATTAAGCGCTGCATGTTACACAGTAGACTTAGAGAAAAGGACGCCATCTTTTTCAGCATCATTACAGAAAAAATATTTGCTGTACAATTACTGCCTGTACCCAAGGTCATAATGTCTCTGTCGCTCTGTATTCTGCCCTCACAAACCCCCAAGACGGGGATTTACAAACAAATGTCTAGGCTCAATGGGTCTACCTCAACTCAGGTGTAACTCCATTAAATTCCACTATGCTGTTCTCATTCCTAAGATGTTGCTGGGCCTGATAGTCCTGACATTTAAACCAGTGTCTGTCGGGGCTGAAATGAATGGAGGTTGGTGTAACGGTGGTATGAAAAGAGAATTTTAGCCCTGTATCAGCTGAGAAGTTAACGTATTTCCATTCCTGCTTCACTGAGCAGATTTTTATGCAGGTGCCAGAAATACAAAGAAAAACTAAAATCAGTGTCCTCAAACTTCATATGAAATATAAACCCTAGGCCCAATATTTTGTTCAAGCTCATTTGCTTACGTCATTCAAAGCACTGAAGACGGGACCCCTGTGCCATTGACCCAACAACAGACGCTTACGGGCATCCTGACACCCGCCAAGCCCAACTTGCAGCAACGACCACCATTCACAGAGCAGCTGTTTTGCTCATTAACTGCTTCACCGGAGGTGAAACCAGCTTCGTCTTTGATTTTCTGCTCTTCATCTTCGATTGTCTCCTGTTTCCTCTTTGCAGGGAGGCTGGGCTGCAGTGCCTTGATATTAGGGGATTCTTCACCCACTTCCCCGCAAGCGCTGTTAAACATTTCCGCGTGCTTTGTTATTACATAGAAACACGAACGCCACGAAGCCTCTTCCTTGTTACATCCCACAGACAGCGGGCTGGGGACAGAGACCCGACAACTCCCGCCTGTCACAGGACAAGCCCTCGCATCGCTCGGGGGG
>WAAD01034887.1:0-34658 GCA_013389945.1 Fregata magnificens | reverse complement strand
CCGCCGGCCGCTGCGGGACGGAGCGTGTGAGGGATGGGCGGCCGGCTCCGAGCCCCCGGGAGGGCCAACTCGGTGCGGTGTCTGAGCGAGGTGGAGTTGACTTTCTTCGGCGCGCCGGCAGCCGGAGGGTTTGTAAGCGCATTTTGCTGTAGGTGGCAAGATGCACAGAAAGAAGTGATGCACGGAGCGGAGCTCCGGCAGTCTAATTTTGGTCATGTTTTGCCGTGGGTTTTCGGTGTTGGTTGCGGATTGAGGATTCTCTGGGCAAAGGGCTGATTCAGCTTTTGCCAACTCCGACACGGTGATGTTGTCTGACCTTGATTGTAATGTGGGGTGACCAGCGAGATGGACTGGGAGAAATTAGTACACGGTGAGGGAGAGCGCCCATCCAGTTTGGAGAATCAGAACGGCAGCAAAGCTCAACTCAGATGCGTCACTTTGATATTTTAAAGTTTATTTATAATATATGTCTTCGGAGGAGTGATTGATGAGCCAGCCAAGTGCTGTTCAAGAACAGAACAATTACAGTTTCCTTCTTGGAGAAAACACAGTGGAGACTCCACGTCTTTTAGTCCCTGTTCTAAACTTGGTGACTCCCAAGAGATTGAAGAGACATGTTGTTTGTTTTAGCATCTTGTCTCTTGCCGTGAATGACAAGGGGGATTTGTGCTCCTTACAGATTAAAATGAACAGAAATACAACAAAACCAACCTCCTTTAAACCAGTGCTCCCGTCATAAAAATCTCTGCCAGCGCTACCTTCCAGCTGTCCTGCTCAAGTATTTCGGGTAGCTAAGCTTAAGTTAAAAACTGTAACCGCATTTTTAAGGGAAGCGCAGTTGTGTAAAAAGAGATGCCTTCTGCAACCTCTCTCCTGTAATCAGTCAGTCAATCATGCAGACAAAAAAAAAAACTTGCATAAACATCTTTCTGGCAAACTACTCAGATGATCTAAGCTGATCTTTCAAAAATAATTACGTTTATAAAATTGAAATAGGCTCTGAGAAATGCAAAAGCCAAGGGGCCCAGCCTTCCCTTGCAATAATTTAGAAGTTTCATTGACCCATTCATCAACTGTACTTGTGCTATTGCCTGCTGTTCTGTGGAAGGGCAATCAATAAATCGGCTCATACTCAAGCTTTTTTCCAGCTGTCCCAAAACTAGGATGTATCTACGGTTCCCATCAGCAAGTACCAATGGGAAGGGCAGGTGTGGAGCGCTCACTGGCATGCCAGCCTTCCTGTGACCGAAACTCCCTCATCTTTGAATCCCCCCCATGACCCTCTTCCCCATGTTGAGTCATAATCCCTGCTTTTATCTTCAAAGTCTCGCAAGCCATACTCTCCTCGACTAATTCAGTAATGTCCCATCACGTCGGTCCCCTGCTCCATCTATAGCAGCCACCGTGTTTTCTCACGTCTCTTCTCCCAGCCCCTCTTCACCCATTCGTCCTTGTGATGACTTATGTGTGGCATGGCCTTCCCTCCCACATCTTTGCATGCCCTCCTCAGGCCCTGCCTTGAGGCACTTAAGAGAATCAGTCAGATGCTAATCAGAGGAGAAGCATTTATCTTATTAAAAAAAAAAAAAAACAACCAACCAAACCAAAACCCACAATCTTTTCTTATTAGTGTCGTAGCCAGCACTGTGACAAGAAGGAAGGGACGATTCTGTCTGAGGCTTTTGACATAATTAAAAAAAAGAGCAGTAAGTGTCATGATAAATAGCAGGGTCACATTTTTTCTGGTTTCATAAACATGGATCTGGATTAACTCTGATGTGAATTATGCAGAGCTGTCCTGGGATTTACGCAGCGGTGTTGAGATCTCATCTCTGTAGACTGCTTCCAAGAGACAAAGCTCTTGCCACATCAGCAGGCTTTTAGAGGTCTCTGTGCCTTTTCAGTCAACTGCACTTTTCTTTTCAAGCTTTCCTCCTTTTACCTGATTCAAAAAGTCACAAGAGGGCCACTCTCCAGGGACTGTATTAATCCTCTTTTCCCATCCCACTCTGTAGAGCATGCTCGTGGACTGCTGCAACCCCATGGGACTCTACTGAAATACTAAATAGCTCTGACCACATGCAGATTTATTCTTCCACTCTATGCAAAGCAGGACTAGGACCACTGTTTCTGAAGGAAATCTCGGATTAAAAAGAAATACGTCACAGGCACGAACTTCAACAGAGACTGCAAAAGGAAACCACCAGTTACCACTTTCTGTTTGCTTTTCCCTGGACATTTGTGGATTGGATTTTCATTTCCATGAATATTTAAAAACATTTGTCCTTTTTGCAAAGCATGTTCATATCAAATGCACAAATCCATAAAGTCAACCCCATGTAATATTTTCAGAGCAGGGCAAAAAATGCATCAGCTTGAAGTCCAGGCAACATGTACGTGCAAACCGGCCAACTGCTGAGTGTGTTAAGAAAGTCTGATGCCAAACAAGCAACTAAGTTTTAGGCAGGCTGAGGACACACGTGTTCATGGCACCTCCAGTGCCTGGAGGAATGGCTGGAAGGTGCAGGAGTAACAACTAGGGAGCAAGCCCTGTGTGGTCTGTCTTCGGAGATGACCCCTTGCCAAGGCAACCTCTGTGCTACAAGCTGCCTGGCAGCCTGGTGGGTGTCTGGTTAGTCATGATCTGCGCAGTGCTTCCAAAGCCATTCTGGGGCTGTGGTAGTGTCCGGCAGAACAAACAAGCAGTAAAGTTTGAGGCCGCACTCGAATTAGCAGACCTGGCCAGAGAAAGATTAGGCTCTTTCAACGTGCCTTTTTTCTCCTGCCATCTCCTGTAAAGGCAGCTTACCTTGAATTGCGGACAGTAAGAAAGAAACATGGAGTAATTTATTTCATCATCCTCTGCCAGAGCAAGATTGTTCCCTAAAGCATATTTTCTAGTGATTTGTTCTGCTTACCTTTAGAAGACACAAGTAATAGCCTTCATTCCTTTCATAAGAAGACTAATAGGCATCCACAGTGGGATTTTTTTTTTCTTGAAAAGGAGCCAAATGTATTTTCTTTTTTTCTTAATTCTATCTTGGTACTGTTAGTTAATCTTCTTGCAGCAGTCCTTGACTATTTCTCTCCTCCTTGAGGCCCTCAACCTCGATTCGGGTCTTTCCTTTTCCTGCCAGATTTCAGCCGACTTACGATATCTTTGTTCTTTTAAACTAACCCTCTAAGACAAACTCCTGGCAAGGTAACATCTGTGTTCCTACAGGTATCTTCTAACAACCAGATATTTTACTGAGTGACAAGAGAAGGGAAACAAACAGGTGATAAAGCCCATGGTTTTAAATGTCAGTTCTTTCCCAGCTATTTAAAAATTATTGTGGGGAATTTTGATAAAGATTCAGACTAAGGTATTGAAAGACAAAGCAACTTCCCCCCCCGCCCCCCGAAATAATATTTTTAAAGTGCACAGGAGCAGGGAGTGGCTGGGCGTGTACAGGGTTAATCTTGTCTGCAAAGTAATTGAGAAAAATATCCACTGGTTTCTGAGGACACTCTATTACCAGCCTAAGGTAGGAGAGCCTCCAGGGATTTAAAAGCAGTCAATAGTTCTAAAAAAAGACAGAGCAAGCCTTTGGTTCTGGTTGATATTAAGTTAGAGCAATAAGTCAATGTAGCTTTTCCATACCTGCACTGTCTTCAGACTTAGCTACACAAAGCTGCTTCTGGTCTGCAAATGAAGCTGGCTCCAAGCCTGCTCAATGTTATTCTTCCCTGTCTCTATCCTCTTCCATCGCACTGGCTCCTGCGAGACTGTAGCGAGACGTAGGATTCAGCAACCGGGGAACTAGGTAGGGGACGGTAATTGTAGCTAAGAGTTAATAGCTGCTTCCTAATCAGCTGCTGGGGCCAGTGGAGAGAAGTTACCCTACCTCTTCTGTCAGCACAGTAAATGTTGTCACACCAGTACAACTAGGAGATTACCCCAGGTGTGCCACCGCCACTGCGTGGAGCGGGTGCTCTTCCTACAGGGCTCCTCTTGGGAGAGTCCCTAACACCCCAACCCAGCACGTGAAGAGCGTTGCAAGCACTGAAATGGCATGGAGGATATTCTGCTGCCTGGGACCACTTACTTGAAAAATAAATAAGCCTGCTTAGCAGACAGATTTATTACCGGCCATGAGGGATTACGAAGCTGAGTCACTTTGATTCATTAGAGCATTCAGAGAGTTTGTGTAAGTTCCTGGAAGCTGTCTGGGACGGTCTTTAACCATCCTCTTACTGTTACCTGATCGTGAAGGCGAAAGTTGGAAAGCACTTGTGCTGAATTTGTTTTTCCCTATGTTTGGTAACAGATTTTGACAAGATGTTTAAAGAACTGAGTCTTCTGACTTGGGCTGTGCTAAGCCGTCCTTCCAACTCAGCTACACGTAGCCTCTTCTATTCTTTCCTCCGTCTCTGTAATATTTAATCAACAAAGCCCTACCTCCATTTCCCCGAGGCCAGAGTAATGCATCTTTCTGCATTTAGAAACCTCCTACGCATGTGAACGTGTCCTTTGTGCAGTGATGTTGTTTTCATTAGCCACGTCTCTTTTTTTGGCCAGAAATAAATGAAATGACCGTGTACAGCTTTCCTGCAGCCAGGAACAGGCAGCACAGCACCCTTGGTGCCCAGCTATGAGTGTTGGGAGAGGCTCGCTGGCTGTGCTGTGGGCTGTGGGCTAGGGCTGAAAGGGGAGAGGAGACAGACTGTGTGCCCAGAGCTGGCAGGGGAAGGGAAGCAAAGCTTGGGCAGGAGAGAGGAGGGGGGAGAAGGCAACCCTGGGTGACCCTGGGGTTAGGCAGGGAGGCAGAAGAGGCCTGCCTAACACAGGTCAGAAAGCATGACGTGAGACATCCTCTTTGTAATGACCAATGTGTCATGGAAAAGAGCTAATTGAAGAAGATGATGTTAGGCCAAAACTGTTAGTACAATAACCCACCCAAGATCAAACTGTAGAAAGCAACAGTTGCATGCTAGCATAACTACCCTTAGCTTCAGCAAGACACAAGTCTGTCCCAGGTGGTCTCCTAATCCTACGTTCAAAGTGCTTTTTAGACAACATGCTTATTCATCTTTTAGGCTTTGCCTCCTTAAAATTGTATCCAGTGTTTTCCATCTGAGTACCAGTCCATTCAAAAAGAGCTGGCTTAGAGACATCTGAAGTTAACACCTCTCAGAAGCTCCTGTGATGTTGAGCAAATTTACTTTTCATTAGGGACTTACTCCATTTCATAGCGTTAGATTAGGAATTTTACTGAATATTCCTTAAATCCCTAGTCATGTGAATATTACTGATGGTAAGAAAAATATGCTGTTAATAAATGGTCCTTGTCATGACTAGATCAAGCTATTGAATATATTATATACCAATACTGGCTAAATCATTGTCCATGGCCAAGCGATACCTACACTTGGCTTCTGCAATACCTACACTTGGGTTCTGCAATGCCTCATCTTCAGCTTTATTACTAGCTGACACTGCATGTTATGGAGGCTACAAGTCACAGTTTGTGGCATTTCCATTTTGACCATGTCATTGCTATGGTCTGCAGATGAGTAAAATGTGGGCTCCCACTCATCTTGGTAGGAAGTGAAACACTCTGTGAAATGCTCTCTGAACATCAAAGCGAGGCTGGCAAAGCAGAGGAGAGATCTCCTCTGGCTTTCAGTTCTGCCATAAGGAAAATGAACATAATCCTGACCCTAACTGTCTTGTAATTTTTATTAGCTCTCTTTGGCTTGCAGCAATGACCCTGTGAATAATGCATGCTGCTAGATGGCTTTCCTAAGGAAAGAAGGCTTACATAATCATATTGTCTGCCACTACTCGCCTTCTCCTTACCCCATAATAACTTGGAAACCAGCTGGCCAGTTTCAACCAAATTTGACAGAGGGAAAGAGGTCTTGAAGATATTGTGTTAAGTAAAAAAATAAAAAATAAAAAATGGGGACCATGTAGGGAAGAGACCTCCTTGCAGTGGCCTTAGTGAGGAACATGAGCTCAGTTCTCACTACAGGTCTGAGGTGCTGCTCGGGTACTCAAGTCCAAGAAACACACTCATGGAAAATCAGTTTTCGCTGTTTCTGCTGCTCATGCAATGACTTGTTTCTTCACAGATCACTCAGGGTGAGCCCCAGAAGTCATGCTCCAAGCCTCTAGCAGACAAAGTCACAGAGAGCTGCCAGCAAATTTGCCAGTGCAGGCCACCTCCACCGTTACCACCGCCACCCCCACCTCCACCACCCCCGAGGTTGCTAGTGGTGCCAAGTAAGTAGCCGCTGGTATGGTTGTGGTGTGCTGAGGGAGGGCGAAGTGATGGGGATGCCTGGACAGACAGAAGGAGAAAGGATGTGGGAGAGGACACAGCTAGCTCGTTTGTCATTTTCCACTTAGCAAATGGAGGAAAAAACGTTCTCAGTAGAGACGGAGATCTGTTTTATGATCAATGAATAATGCTTGGCTTTTGGAGGAAAGCCAGAGAAATTCCCTCCTTTCATTGTATTATATATGATTCCTACCTTTAAATGGATCCCTAGTGCCCTAGCCCTGGGAAATGCTTTCCTACGGAGACATGGTGCTGTGCTTCCCCTTGAGTTACATGACCTCCTGTTTCGCCGGCTGTGCAGCTTGGAGGTCTGGGTGCTCCAAGGCAAATTAATTTATAAGCAGGCAAAAATTCAAACACTCTACCTAGACCATCCTGCAGGTTTGGCCGTCTTCAAGGCACCAGAGCTCTACTGGTTTGCCATAGCAGGGAGTCAGGCTCACTGGTTTTAAATTGCTTACATGGACTAAGACTCATCTATTTCTCTTCATACAAATCAGTGCTCCCAAACCTTATCCAGCCCATCCAAGCTCCTCCTAATTTCCAGCCGTGCATTCCCATGTCCAGCACACCTTGTGCTTGCAGTTCTTGCTGGCTAGCTCTGCCAGCTTCCTTCCACATCAGTATTCCTGTGATCCCTGATGCACAGATCCTTTCTGGAGAGCAATAGCTGTGCCAGTGGTCCCTGGAGAGGCAGTCCCTCCACAGTGGGACGGAGCTTGCCAGTGCTACCTGCGCTGGCTGTGTGCAGGGACATGGGCTGGACCCTGTGCAGACACTTTTAGGTCCCAGGTGTTTGGTATTCCAGCAAATCTCCTTAACGCTTCTATATTTTCACAAACTTGTCCCTCCTTAAAAGGCTGCTATTAATTCTTCTCCCTGCTTAGATAAACTCCCCTGTGAACAGTGTTGCAAAGTATATCTAGTTTCCTTCTCAGCGTTTCCCCCAAGGGAAAAGAAATCATTAGGTAGCATCATTTGGCTGTTTGTCTTTATCAGCGCCATCCCCAGATGTGCAGAAGACACGAAGAAGGCTTCTGCACAGCTTTTAGCCAGGCAGAGGACAGGCAGAATTTTGCAGTGTGTTTTCTGCCAGAAGCGTGCTTCGTATTTGTGCCACACTGCAGAAATTTAAGACAAAGGCAGGAAAAAACAAACAGTGAAACACTTGGGAAAGGAAGTACAAAGGCAGCTTGGAAAGCAGAGATGAAGGGGTTTTTATAGCACGAAAAATCTTTTTCAATGTTCAGGAAAATGTCATGGACAGTAATATTGAATATTCCCTTGATCGTTGTCTCACAGTCAGAAAATAAAGTACTTTGCCACTCTGTTTTCTTGTACCTGGGGTACCCTGTCGCCCCGTGGGAGCTGCTCTTACCCACACGAGACGTGGCAGAGCAGTGTCGGCACGGGGACCAGCCCTGCTGCTCAGCTGCCCTGGGAGGAGAGCACCACTGCCAGGCTGCTTCCCCTCCCCGGGCTGCTCTCAGACAGCTGGGCTGAGTGCGTGGATTTGTCTCCTGTGAAGCGGGAAGGAAATCGTACCGGAAAAAAAGAAGCCTGTCACACGTTGCAAAAAGAGGAAAGAGAAATCAAATGGGCCTGCGACTGGGATAGCCTGACGCTTACTCAGGCTGGATTGCCAGGTGCTAACCCAGTTCTAAAAATGAGCTATATAAATCCAGATGACTAATATTTAAACAAGTTATTTCATTTCAAATGCAATAAAAAAAATAGATTACACATTCGTTTCACCAGTAAGCTTTAGAGTAGCAATCAAGTGCCTCATCCTGAAAGATGCTTTCATTATTATCAGCTGTCTAGGCACTGTGATTTAGCCCACATGTACAGCAATCCCCATCCTTGTGAGAATCAGCAAGCCTTGTGGTTAAATATTGATGTTGTAGACACCGCTTTTAAACAGCATTCAGAGGAGAGGGCAGTAAAGGGACAGACAAGCTATTATTAAGTGGTTGATGCTAGACTTGCACTTTGCACTTTTTAAATGATTAAAGTTAAGTACTGGAAAGACCTCCACAAAAAAGCAGCAGCCCAGGAGCTGCAAGTTTTTTACCTTTACAACGTACAGTGTCTGTGCCATGAGGCACTTCATAAAGATGCTGGCATTGCTCTCAGAGCTTTGTGAGCCACAAAAGGCTGCAGCCTGCTAGGCACTGTCCTTAAAAGCTCTTTTTGCAATTAAACTGAATGTTGTTGGAGGTTTAGATCATCTCTACATCCTTCTAAAACAGCTACTGTGGTTTGGGCCTGATGGTTAAAGCCAATAGATACGAAATTCCTGTCCATCCAGTTACTACAGACACTGACAGCTCAGTTATCTGCTAAATGAAGCCATCTAGTGCTCTCTGACACGTCCTGTCTGGTCTCCAGCTGCTGCTATGGAAAAGCAGGGGATTCTCTTTGTGTCCTTTCTATCAGTCCCACCTGAATGTTTTGCAAACCCTACTTGGATGTATGGGATGGCACTGGGTAACTGTTTGTGAGCAGCTGAATCACTCCCTGAAAGGCTTTTATTGTGCTTGAGGACAACTGAGGACTTTCAGGAACAATTACAGTGCATTTAGTGTCTCTTTAGCCATTTCGATATTGACAGGTTGATCCAACGACAAATCTTTAGTTCTGCTTTCTGCAGATAGATTTATACAAAATCTGTTAAATGTTGTGAATTCCAGAATTCACGTATAATAACTGGTAAATGTTGTGTTTACTCTGAGGGACAATAAGCTAATTCCCTCCGCAGAAAATGAGCAGAACCACACACAACTTAGCAGTCAGTCCTGAGCAGTGGCAGAAACACCAACTTTCCAGGCTTTAGGAGACACCTCACTGTTACAGTCATGTATTTACAAGAGGAGTGTGTGGGGTGTGTTTTAGTGCACCCTGAGGAGGCATATAATTTGTTCAACTACATGAATATGGGAAATTAAATTAGATTGTGTGGCCCATATATTTCCAAATATGGCCAACAAAATTATGGACTAGTGAATTCAGAGAATGCCTCTGCCACCAGAACTTCAGGCCCCAGGGAAGATAACATCGACTGCTTTCAGTCATCCTTCAGCCATGACCCCAGGCCTCCTTTTCCCACTTTTCTAACGCCTTCACACAGACCACTGGCGTTTCTGATGTCCCTTCCAACCCCCGTTCTTGCCTTCACTGCATCCGCTCTGCAGCTGTCATGGGACATTCCCTCATGGCAGCATATCCATGTGCCTCCTCCTCGCTAAGCGGAGGACTCCTGGTCTGCCCCGGTGAATCAGTCTGCTTTATGGTATCTAAATGAAGGCTAGGATCAGCCATGCCGGTTCCTGTGGATGTTGCTTCTCTCAATATTGCTAGTTCAGCCTTGTCTCTTTCTGTAAAGTGGGACACATGGAGCATTTCAGTTTTGAGTTTCCTGAGCTTCATTCCAGATGCAGTTCGTTGGCGTCCCACTGAGATACTGCTGTCTTGTTTGGTATAGATGTGTACCGTATTGAGGGTCTTCAAGGAGAGGGGCTCCAGCCTGTGTTAGAAGTAACTAGGATGGTGGGGACTGTGTGACAAAGTGGTGGGGACTGTCGGGAAACGTGGTCGCTGAGCCAACTGCGGTTCCTCCAGACGGTCTGACATACTGATGTTTGCACAGTAACTCTCCTTATGCAAGCAGCAACCTGCTCTTTAACCCGTGCTTAGAAAACTGCTCGTTGATGAAGTGAAGGGAAAGCTCATGAGGCTCTGAGGGGCCTAACGCCAACTAAGCTTATATGCTGACAGCAAACAAAGGAGGAACTTTCAGTGAAATTGAGTGTGTTCCCTAGATGTGGCTGTAATGACCTGAAGGAGATAGAGATGCTCAGAATCTGGCCTTTAATTAACTGTTTCTTTCTTTCCTCCCATCTGCTTTCCTCCTTGTCTCTGGATTTCAGCCAGGACTAAGGCAAGGTGGATGGAGTACTTGTTTAGGCAGCATTTCTAAACCAGCTTCACAGACCCATGAGATTAAGCTAGTTCAAATGATGTTGACCCTTCAAAATCTAAAATACTGCTGTTGCCAACCCTTAAATACTTTGTGAGCACGCAGGTTTCTCCAGGGGCATTGCAAAGAAGGAAGGACTTTGTTTGGAAGTAGAAGTTAGGCTTTCAAAGCAGGAAAGGGTTCAAGCTAGACATACACTGCAGTCAGTATCAGTTTTAACCTGTGTAAGGTTTGAGGAAAAAACATTTCAGAAGTGACTTCTTCAAAACGGTACAAGGAAGAGAAAGGATGTTCAGCATGAACTCCTCACTTGCTGGTTAGCAACATTTGCTGTCTCTGCCCTACCCATCTCCCGTGTTGGGTGAGGAGTCCATGGTACTGTCATCCCCTCTCTGGATGATGGAAGTGTCCAGTCAAACATTACTTCAGTCAAAATTTAGAGGAGGAAACTTAAATAAAAGTTTTTATCTGAGATCATTACAAGCTGTACTAGTACAGCTGAGTCTGGATATGTGAACCAACCTCTGACTTGTTGGACAATTGCACGTAGGTACACCGTCAGGTCTTTACAGCTCCTGAACTCAGTGGAAGTTTGCCCTGAGCTATCAGTTGAGATAAAACACAATCAAGTCAGTGCAAAGCCAAAATGAATGACATCACTGCAGAGGACTCTAATCTACAGGCCTTAATTGTATGATTTTGTTTTTCAAGGTGAAATCTTTTCCTTTATCTTTGGAGATAGTGCATCTAATTAACTAATTACTTGGGCTGGTGAAAATGCCAAAATAAAAGTGACCAACTGCAGGAAGGGTGCAGCTTCCTGGCAAATACATTAGCACACGTGTATAGCTTAATTTCAGAAAGTATGCAGGGTCTCTTCAGTGCAAGTAGGAAAGCTAAGGACATTCGGATCTTTCAGGACAGATGGTCACAATGTGTGTATATAGGCAGGAATATGAAGTACAGGAACAGTCTGGAACTTCTTAAACTTTGAGTAGGTTTCAAAGCAACTAAAATTTGCAGATTTGGCTTGCTGACCGTTAACAACATAGCCTTTCACAGCAGGAGCTTGTTATAGAAATAAAAACCATACGGCTCTGGGACATAAAAGAATAAGAAATGTTTTTTCCTTAGGCTTTTCTACGACCTAAATCCTGGTGGTAGAATGGACAGGGTGACCCAGCGTGGATCCAGAGAATGAGTTTGAGCCTCATGCACTGTCTCCACATGGCCATTCAAGCAGGAGAGCTGAGCACGGTCCTGATGCTCACCACATCGCTTCTTGTACTACATGGGTACAGATGTTGATGTGCTTGCATACACAATGCCAAAAGGACTTTTGTCCTTGGCTGAGGTCTATGATTGTCCCCCAGGACTTGAGGGGAGGTTGTGATTGCAAACTGAATTGAAATCCTCCTGGAGGCCACCACATGTTTTAAAACATGAGGTGCCAAAGAATGTGCTGCAGGCAGTCTAGTGTATCTGCTGCAATATGGGTCAAGCGCCTCGGAGAGCTCTGACTTTAAGTTTCCCTTTGGGTCAGCTTTTTGTCTTGTGAGTGCTTTGGACCTTTCCAAACAGCCGCCACAAATGCAATTCTGACCCTAAGGGCTCAGCTGGCAGGACAAGCCTTTACCTACCGCCCTTCTGCCAGAAGGACCAGTTCTGAGTAGTTTTGAGATATTTGGACACACTTGAGGAGTCTTGGATTAACTTGTCCCAAGTGCTGATGCCCAAAAGAATTGTTAGCAAACAGATGGGGGTGTTTTTGTTTTATAATATGGGGAAGATGTTTTCCTCCATACTTTATACAACGTAGCGACTACCAAAACTGAACAGTAATGGAAGAGAACTACAGTAGTACCAAAATTGCAGGGGGCACATCGCCTCCTACACCAAGGCATTTATGGTAATGACAGCTACTGTGAGAGAATATTGTTTTACCACAAGTCTGGTCTAGACAGTGATTTTTTTAAATGCAAGCAGAATGCTGAAACAGGGAAGCCCTTTCTGTTTTGGTAACACAGCTGTCATACTGTGAATTACGGTCTTGTGTGACAGCATTGTTTATAATTTACAAAGCAAAACCAAAATTCGATTCTTGTTTTCTCCCACATCTACTTTCATTTTACTGGAGGACTGTGAGTCTAAGAACTGGCAGTAGGATTTTTGAAGCTTTCAAATCTAAATTGAAATCCAGCCCCGCAGCCTGGAGTCATGGATGATGGCACATGCAGAGTCTAGTCCAGGTCCCCATCGTGTTGTTTTCACACGACAGACACTACCTTCTCCGTTAGCACAGTGAACCAAATCATTAAGCATCCAAGATAGGATTTAGGCAGTATTCACCCACCTAAATCGGAAATGCAATGATTAGATTTCCTGCCTCAAACTGCAGGCGCCTCTGATTTTATCACTAAAGACATAAGGACTTCAAAATCCTGATATTTTTTGCATTTAGCACAGTTATTTCTGGCGTAGGAATAAAAGTTACAAGTGCACACCTCCCAGTCAAAATGAGAAAATTATTTGGGGTGAGGAGATTTCTTAAGCAGCAACCAAATATGAGGTTTGAAATAGTTTCGACATCTGGGATGCTATATTAAGTCTGAAGAGCTGGATTAGTGACTAGAAAGCAAGTAAGACTGGAAAGGTTCATGCTAATACTTTCATGATAGGATTCAGCTATCACTCGTGCATCTAACGTCTCCTCATATTGGGCTGTTGTAAACTCCCTGTCTATCTTTGTAAAACACTGGTTAGATCAGACTGTCAATCACAGCTTCCTTTGCTTTCCCAATTCAGAGTTTTTCACCACAATAAATTCTGAAATGTTTTGTCAAGTCTAATTTTTATTTAGGCAAGTGATGAATCTTCCCCTGCTCTGGGACCTTGCAGATTTGTTTTGAATTTTTCATGCAGTAATAAATCCATATTGTGGAAAAATCCACTCTCTTGAAAATGCACTCGTTCATACGTTTTGAAGTATTTAAAAGTAAGAGCCTCAGGCCAGATTTTGCAGTGCAGGAATCAGTAGGAGTTCTGTTATCTATAGATTAAAAGCATTGTCTAATTTTGAAAAAAAGAAGCATCAGATATTAAACTGATTCTGCAGTAGAACAGTCCTTTCTACTCTGAGATGCATACTCCAACAGTGATTTTTTTTTTTTTTTTTTTTTTTTTTTTTAAGCAAAAGGAGTTGGCTAAACTGAAGACATTAATTCCCTGTGTGGATGGCAGTCCATTTGTACATGCCTACCATTTCACTGATTAAGAAGATAAATCTTCAGTGAAGTTACTGATGAGTCAGAGGCTGCTGATTTACGAGTAATTGTAGGTTCCCCTGCCCGTGGCAGAAGGAGTTGTGCCTCATCTCGACAAGTCAGAAGTAAACTCTTAATTGGCACAAGCTGTTCTAGCAGGGAGGGCTAAGCAGCTGACCTTGGTAAAGCACACTGACAGAAATGTATGTTCTTGTAATGGTTTTGTGCATTGTCTTTGTTGTAAACATGATATAAAGGTGTTGCACTGCCTGTGTAACTGCAACTTACGGGTAATTTTTAAGTCAACATAGCAGGTCATGGAAGCAGCAATCTGGACATTTGGGATGTTATCCCAAAGTGAGTACATAGTGTCCATTAATACAGTACAAACATAGGTTAATAACTGATGCCACTGCCAAGAACTGTCATTAATAATTATGCAAGTTAATTTAACACTTCCACTAGTAAATCATATTACATTATAACCACATACATAAAGTAGCAAATTGTGAATTCCTAATGGTTATTAAAATGAATCATTTTATAATTTTGAAGTGTCTTTTAAATGGAGCTGATATTTCACCAGTTCATTGGTTAGAAATATTTTACACAAAAATCTGTTCCTTGACAAATGCTGCTGTTGTTAAACTGGACTTTTACCAGTGGAGCAGATTCTATTGAATCATCCCTGGACATTTTCCTTTCCTTTTGGAAGCAGTGCATAATCTGATTTCATAGCCACTATCAAAGGAAATGACTGTCAGTGGAGCAAAGGGAGGGTTTGGTTTAACCCTCGGTTTGATTTGGCAAGCTGCAGGTGCTCTACCTCAGCTTCACGGGGCATCATTCTGCAGCACTGGGTGCCTACTGCTGTAGGCTTCAGTAGGGAGTGATGGTGAGCAGCATCTCTGCAAAAGCTCCCCTACCTGTGCAGGTCCAGACTTCTGTGTAAAGCCTGAGGAAAGTGCAGATAGCAACCAGTAACCAATTTGCTTGCTTTTGTGACTGTAAGGTAGCCTGTGCCTTGTGTTTTAGCTTTCAGAGAGTTACAAATGTACTCTGAGTGGTGCCTGAGGGCTTTGTGTTGGGCATTTGGCACGGTGAAATGACTTGATCTGTTAATGTGATGTAATTGCCATTTTAAATATTCTATATTTTATGGACACTGCATGAAAATGTATCAGTTGATAAATGTAATTTTATTTTTATTAGGATTAAATTTACCCCTGGTTTGGAAGGCATTTCACATTTCAGTTTCATTTTACTCTGGGTGGGTCATCAATTTTATTTCCCTTAAGTTGAACCTGAATACAATTTGGAAAAGGAACTTGAGTGCACCGGGTATGGGAATTATTAATTGGTCTCCTCAGGGACATTTTTAAGTGATAGCTGTAGCCCTTACTTCCAGCAATAACTGAGCCATTGAAGTGATACGAGGAATAAACTATGTAATATCAAACAGGAGGATTATGTTTATATAGATGCCATACACTAACAGAAGTATCAGCTACATAGTCAGCTGGCTGTTCCCTAAAACTCAGACATAAGACTTGCAATATGGCTTTCTTTGTACAATGAACTCTTTAAAACCATCTGTATTTACCAATCTAAAGTATATGTCTATTATAGTCACTCTCTCCATATAGTACCTGAATGCCCAACAGACAAACCATTAATTTTTCAGATACGGACACAAACCAGTATCTTAGAAACTGCTGCTACTAACACATTAGGAAAATAGTCCAAGTATTTCCATGTCTTCCACAATCTGTCTTAGGAAATTCAGTCTGCAGTTGGCTGAAGCTGGTTTTGTATCTGCCTTCCCTGAAGGGGGACTAACTTTGAGAAAGTTTCAGCTCCAAGCTGTGAGGCTTGTCCAATCTTTGCTTTTATCTGGAGGTTCCTGAGTTCTTTAAAAGGCCACTAAAGAATCTAAGAGATAGTATCTTAATCATACAAGTAGCACTGAATTTTGTTTACATTTCATAGCCTGTGACTTTGATGGGACCACTCATGTGAATACTGCGCAGCCTGAAGAAGTTGTGCAGACCTGGACCTTAATTTGATCTATATATAGAACACTATACCAAGAAAATCTGACATCTTTCTGTGGGATTGAATCTGCCAACCCTGAGGTATCTTATTAATCATTCTCTGGTGAAAGACTGGTCATCAGTGTAGGAGCTTAGACTTCCGAAATCATATTTCAGCTGTTTGAATTTCAGTCTATATCATTCCTCCTTTGAAGGCCTGTTCACTGCAAGAGCTGAAAGATGGATAAGCTTTCAGAAGACTTTATGGTGACATACTGTGACTCCCGCAAGGGAGGCAGCTTGCCTACCCTGCGGGGAACGGCAAAAAGAGAGTCCAGGGTGCTGCTTCTCCCTCTGCCGCTGACCTGCTGGGAGATCCCAAGAGAGTCAACTACCCTATCCGCCACTCAGAGTTCTCATATCTGAAACCAAGATATTTTTTCACCTCTGTAAACTTTGGATTTGAGACTAGTGGATGTCAAGCACTGAAGATTATTATTATTTTTAGGCTCAAAAGTGAACAGTAATTGCTACAGAATTGATCAGCTATGTCCTGTCCTACCACTCATCGAAGAGGCTGCACCACTGCACAGCAAGGAGGATAAGGTGTTGACCGTGCCAGGAACAAGAGGCAGAGCCTATGGCCACGCCATCATCGCATGGTAATGAAAGAAAGGAGGCAGCCTGAGGGGCTGGACAAGAACCCATGGTGCAAAACACCACTACGCCATGTCTTATTTCTCCTCTGTCAGTGATGATACAGCTTCAACAAAGCCCTGGCAAAGGAGCATGTATCAGCAGATATGTGAATTAACAACCTGAAAGGGATATCACTATATGTAGTTAAAGTGTCCATATGGATGCCACTACTGTCGTACCTTAACAGGCTCAGCTGTACCTGCCTTCACAGTGCCTGCTGGGGCATGGATTTCATCCAAGGGTGCCTGAGGCTCAGTAAAATCAAGGGCTGGCTTTTTAAGGGCTTTTATCACCTAAAAATGCAGATAGGTGCTGAATGAGCTCTCCGAACCACTTAACTCCCATCAAGTGTCCTAAGCCATGGCCCACTCCACCTTATTTTGGAGAGGACAGCTGCTTCCTATGTGCTATTTACTAAGGACTTCCTCGCTGCTGACCTGAGGTGAGTGGTGGCCAGCAGGTCACGAGGGAGGACGCAGGGAGGATGAGGCCAATTTTCTAGTGATGTCTTTGCTCCTTGGCAGTCACTTCTTCATGAGATGCCCTCTGCAGCTGCACCACCCCATGCAGGAGCCTGTGTCTCCCTGAAATACCTGGTAGCTGGTGACGAGCCCATCTGCTGCCTCAAAACAGCCTCTGAAACAGCCTGAAAGCAAGCCAGCTTGACTGGCGGAAATAACTGTCCAGAAAACTCATTCCTCTTCATACCTCTCTTACTGTGGTGGATCTGGGAGGCGATGTTGGCTATGTGGTGGAGGAGGAAAGCTCTGTGGGAAAATGCATCTCCTGTCCCCAGTGAGTTCCAGTTTGGATGTGACCCTCTACTGCTTCCACTGGTCCTTACCACTGTCAAATGCCCCAGGGCCCAGTACCGTAAGCCTGAAAAGAAAGGTAGCCCTTTTCCCAAGAAGCTTGGAAAAAGTCTCCACATTTGATTCATAGCAGCAAACCTCCTCTTGCCCATGTTGAAGTTGCTCACACATGTACTGAGCTCTGTGGGTCTCAGCAGGCAGGGGGCTCGCCACAGCAAACACCGAAACAGAAACTTCTGATTTTTGTCAACTTTGTTACGAGACACAGCAAGGAAACCAGAGGCTCGCACGGCTGGGCAGCCGACCGGCTCCTTGCAGAAGTGGCCGCAGGCCAGGTATGCTTGGGGCACGCTGGCAGGGGCCGGGCTGCAGTACCTGCTTGGTCTGCAAGGCTGATGGTTTGACACCTAGTACAGGCGTTAAGTTCATCCTTAAAAAGCGTTGGGAGTTCACTCGTCCCTGTGTGTCATACTCGGTTTTAGATCCTCTTTAGGAAATCTGTGCCAGCCAAAGCAGAATGGGGGAGGGACATATCTAGATATCTGTATGTACGTATGTGTGCATGTGTGTGTGCTCGTTGAATACTGATGGAAATATGCTACTATGCTTTCAAGTATCAGAGCGCTGAAATGGCAAAGGCAGACTTAGCATGAATGTTCTGTGTTTTGAGGCCTCTTTTCTCCAGGGTGCTCTTTTCATTGCCGTAACATGATGGGGTCCTACAGTTTGCTGGGGCAAGCAGATGATCCTCAGCACCGATTTTCCCTGCTGAAGAATAGCGCGTGCTTTCTGCGCGTGTTGCTCGCTGCTGGAGAGCCAGACTGTGTGTTTGTGCAATGAAGTGGATGGTACTGTGCTGGCACATCTCTGTGCCTCTCAGTGGTGCCTCTGTTCAAAAGAACTGAGAATTACTGTCCCCAGGTCAGTGCCATACTGCTGTTGTTCTGCTGTAGACCGTGGCCTTGCTGCTGTGTTTGCTTGAATAAGTAGTTGACAGGAAGGTCAGGGAAATACAGCTGGTTCTTCTAGAAATATAGATAAAGTACTTGTAAATTTAGCTATTTACCCTATTAGAGAATTGGGAAAGGAATAACAACGGTGCTGACATGCGGCCTTATGTTGCACATTTTATCCCTACATCTTGCAACAGTTTGGAAACCTGGGACTACTGTCCCTATCCTGGAGAAGGAGAATCAGAGGCTGGGGGTGAAGATCTTTCCAAAATCACCCAACAAGCAAGGGGGAGAGCTGAGGCTGGAACCCATGTCCTGAGAGGAATTTCTGTCCTCTACCCTCTGTGACACTGCCTAACGAGACGTTAAAGCCTATATCATAAAACTCAGAAGATTAAACTTAAGCTTGTATATCTACATTCAAGCACCCAAGTTAAAGCAGCCTTGGCTCTGTGAGTGCTCAGAACCTCCGGAAATCAGGTCACCTTCCAAAATAAATTCAAGAGTACTAATTTAACAGCAAATTTTCAGGCAGTTGTGACCTGTTTCGTAGAGGCACCAGATACCCACTAATCTGATCGACAACGCCCGTGTTTCAGAAAGCAGACCACCAAGTACAGCAGGGTTCACCTGAGCGACGGCTCTCACGAGGAGGTATTGCTTAGGACTATCTGGGGGTGTCACAAGGACTATCATGGTGCTGCCCAGCCTGGTGCTGATCCAGGTTGTGGAGAGCGGGGAAATGTGATGGTGCCCACGAGGCTCTCCAGAATGACTGTGTTGCTGCGAGGAGGAGGCTGTCTTGCAAGGCACAGGCTTCAATTCTCATTTGCTCGGGACAGAAACCGATAGTCTGTGATTTAATCGGGGTAAAAACAATTCTGTCCTGTTTGCTGAGGGAGAATCAGATGGTGAGGGAGAAATGGCGTCTCATTGGGAGACTGCTGGTTAGAAAAACATGTGACAAAGTCAGATCAGGGGGCAGTGGCTGACGTGAGCATCCATTGTAAAGATAAATGGCAGAGCTGAGTGTTAACACAGAAGCTAGCTATGATGTAATCTCCTTAAAAGCCTTTTTTCCACAAGGCCTTTAAATGCTGCTGCTTCTCCAGATCATGCTTTAGAGAACAGACTCTCCCTCTGTGCTCGCTAACCCCGCTCTCCTCCAAAAGACCTTGGCAGCTGAAACCATGTTTTGCTCCTATTTGCGGGGTCATACCTCAGTTCTGGCGGGTCCCATCAGCTTCACCGGCAACCTAATAGGATTAAGGCTGGCAGATCTGGCCCTCAGCCTGGCAATTGTTTGGAGCACACTTTCCCTCCCTACTTTTTTTGCTAGTCCTTTGACTGCTGTCTGCATCATCATCATCATCCTTCCATAAGCATGTAGGACTCTGAACTGAAATACTCTGCAACCGTGCCAAACCAATACGAGTTATCCTACAAGCTTAGCATCAGCCCTTCCTGGGCGCCCTATGGGATCCCACCTCATTTCTGTCCATAGGTCTCAGCCGCACATTGCTCCTGGGCACGGCCTCAGCGTGCCGGCTTGGGGCAGAGATCTGGGGCCTGCCTGGGAAGTCAACAAGGCAGTTTGCTGCCCGTGTCATGTAGTTATGGCCAAATCCAGTGTTTGCGTCTGACTCCCAAGGAGGAGGCAACACGATCCAGAGGGTAGGACTGGCCGGGAGTCAAAAGATATTTTGTTTCCTGGCTTTTTCACTGAGCTGCGGCAACTTTGCGCAAGCCGCTTCCTCACAATGTACTTCGCTTATGCCTGGGCAACTGATGATACTTTTATCTGGTATTATTTGTATTTTGGTCCTAATGATATGTTCATTTTCTAAAGGACTCAAATCTGCCAGGGAAAAGCAGCTGCATGAGACCTACCAAAACAGCACAGCAACATGGCGCTTTAGTGAAATCCACTGCAAAACCCAAACCTAAATATGTGCAGGTTCAATAACCTCTAAAGCTTAGATCTTAAGCACCACACTTAAAACTCCCCCACCCAGCTCCTCTCTCTTCCACTGGCTGTATCCAGGCTCAGTTTTTTTTCACTGGCAGTTCCAATCCTATTTCTTGCAATGAGCCATGCACTTCTCTATCACCCATGACCTTCAGAAAACTCCTGCAGAACTGCCCCTTTCCTCCACCTCCTGCAAACTCCAGTCTCCAAAACTAAGCAGAAAACTGAGCATGTTTCTTGTTTCAGAAGGGAAGTATTTTTAGAAAGGGGGAGAAAACTAAGGAGATGGGGGAGAACCGAGAGTGTAGAATAACAGCGTCTACAGTGTAAAAACTGCAGGGGAGGGAATTTCTCCAGCATCATCCCACACATGTTTTTATTACAGCAGAAGTTCCTGCTGCGTAGTGATTGCAGTATCCCCCTTAAAAGTGTAGTAGGAACATATGCACGGAGCAGCTGCATGGTATAAACTTGTCTGCAACATAATGTGATAAACAGAAGTATCATCTGCTACAGGAATAGCTGATTTCCACCAGTATTAGTTAACCTAGCTACTCCAGGGAGGCAGTAAATCAGGACAGGCTTTCTGCTGAGCACACTGCTATTGCCTGGTAGTAGTTGTTTACCTGACTAGCTCATGGCACTCTGGAAATGGCCCTAAGTTTACAAGCAACAGGAAGAGCACAGATCTATAAGGAAGTAAAAAAAATGAAAGAAAACCAACATAGATTTTTTTTCTGGATCAAAATTTGCTCCAAAATTAGGTGATTCTTCTTTTCTTTAAGCCAGTCTATTGCACATCCTGTACAGTTACAGCCATGCTCCAGAGGTGAGGCTGGTGGGATAGACTATTGCTGGTCTAAAGCAGTTTTTGGGTCTTTCCTCGCTGGGTAGCATCTTCCTCCTGTGCCTGTTCTCTGGAGCAGGATCTCAGGGAACAGGTCCAGCAGAACAGTTTTCTGGGTCACTGCTCTTTGGGGACTGTGATAATCCAAATCCTTTCCATCATGTTCGGATTTACTGGAGATGAACTTGCCCCAAGTGGGCTTCATCTGTTACTGAAGCCGTCATCCTCTCCTGCTTTACATTCCTGCTGGCCTGGTCCCTCGAGTTAATGATGCCTGTTAACAGATCTGGCTTTCTGTGCTGCCCATCCTGCACCCTTTTTCCCCCCAACTCTCTGAACAGGTAACAGTGTGTCCATCACTTTGAGCAGAACAGCCTTGGGAAGCCACGGTGATGTGGGAATCTCGTATTTTATTGTATTTGCTGGATTTAATCCACGCAACACTGCTTTAGTGTTTGGAGCTCTCCTTTGGAGCTTGCTTTGTTTCTGCTCCTCAGGGGGAAGCAAGGGCGAAGCAGCAGCAGGGCTGAGGTCGCGTCCCAACTGTTGTGCCCGGCAGCTGCAATGCCAAAGCACCTCCATGCCAGACATTTAAACATCAGAGAATCACAGAATGGTTTGGGTCAGAAGGGACATTTAAAGCTCATCTAGTCTGGCCCCCTGCTACAGGCAGGGACATATCTCATTAGATGAGGTTGCTCAAAGCCCCGTCCAACCTAGCCTTGAACACTTCCAAGGATGGAGCATCCACAACTTCTCTGGGCAAATATGTGCAAGCATACAGCAGTGTATGTGACCCTGTCTTGCTCCTCTAAGGTGGTCTGCTCCCAGTATCTCATCTACGTCATTTCATATCTCCCAGGGGGGCCGAGACTGTAGCTGCCATTGGGGTGCCAGGAGGGGGGCAGTCTGTGCCCAAAGCCCTCCGACCAGCAGCTAGATGGGTTTGGTTATGACCATGGCTTACCGTGGGGCAAAGAAGTTGCCCCATTGCAGTTGTGGCCAGATCCAGTTTATCTTTCTTCAAGGTTTAATTGTGTGGACACACCACTGGCAATGGCGCCTGGTGCCTCCACCAGCTCATGTGGTTGAGGCTGGACCTGCTCGGACTCTTCCTCTCTTGGATCCACCACAGCTGAAATCAGGGAATGCCTGATTCCCCCCACCATGGGAGAGAAAAATAAAGCTGAAAAATTAAGTTACACAGAGTGTGTTCCTACCACGTGGATTATCCAAACACATCTGTAGCAGTTCCTACGTGATGAAATAGAGCAAACAAAGAGGGGAGACTTGAGCTGACACTGAGTCACCGATCTCTCCACATCACCGTGGGTTAGGTAACAAAACCTGCACCAGGAGAGCCCACAACCTCCAGGGCTCTGGGGACTGAGCTCCCGACCTTAGGCAAAATGCGGAGCAGCACTTATGAGCATCATCATGCAGATGCTGGGACAAGGTCCTCAGCTGGCACCACTCTCACAGCTGGGTGGGCTTCTACTGGTTTCACAGAATCATAGAATAGATGGGGTTGGAAGGCACCTTTAAAGGTCATCTAGTCCAAACCCTTCTGCAATGAGCAGGGACAGCTTCTAGTTACATCACTTGAGCTCTTGGCTGCCCAAGGCTTCAGTCTGACGTACAATTAAGTTAATCAGCATTAAGTTAATCAGCACTCACTTTGGGGTGAATGTACACTGGTGGGGGGATTGAAGGGCCTTACATGAAAGTGGACAAGAGACCTCAGGCTCAGCACTGAAATCAGCTTTCTCAAAAAAGATGTGGGCATGTGATGGAGGCTCTCCTTGGGTTTCATTTTTTACACAACACAATGCTTATAGAGTAAGTGTCTGAGCCTTGGTGTCTGTGTGTGTGTAACTGTTCCTCTGTAGGGTTTCTCGTCCCAGAACCCAAGATATTTCACATTAACCAGGGGATTCATTGAACTCCTCTATTCCACAGGGGGTTGGATGAGGTTCCTTGATGTGAAGAGACCCAAGCTGCAACAGGTTCAAAATCCCTCTCCATATTTAATTGGGCATGGAGTGTCCCGGGAGTCTTTTCATATACCTTGACATCTGAAATCACATCTAAATCTCTCCACATTTTCTGGGCTTGTTCCTGCATCCCAGTGTGATAATGGCTGTAGGAACTAGTGGCTTCTCTCTGTCTTGTAAATGGAGAGGCCAACATGCAAATTATGTGAATATATCAAAATAATAAGGCAAATAAGAGTGAAGATGAGACTAGAACCCCAAATCCTGCCTTAGCCAGCAGATCAACAGGTCTCTAAAATATGTGACATACGTAGAGGTTGCTAGAAACACATTGCCTGCATCTCCAATTCCTTTTAAGTTGCAACCAAGACTGATAAAACACTTGAGGCCCTTGGAATAGGAGCCTGCCTTCAAAATAAAATCCAATCTCGCTTCCTAGCATGCTAATTAAAAGTGCATGGCTGATTCAGGCAGCCCTACAATAGCAAGAGGGGTGCTGCAGGCATAGAGATGGCAGGGTTTAGCCTGTTGTGAGTACACAATATTAAAAAAACGGGCAGATGTCTCATAAAGATGATTACACCAGCAGTCTTGACCTTTCTGCAAGAACAGGAATAAAAGCAGGAGGAAAAACAATAATCACCTTTGATTTATCTTGAAAGTGCTCTTCCTTTTTTAGGCATGAAGTTACTGTTGCTGTAGAGAGGTGAGGGGGGTCACTGTCACCCTTTCGTATCACATCAGCGCACACTCACCAGCTGCTTGGGACCGAGCCTGTAAGTGGATTGACACACTCAGACCTCGGCCAGAGACACTTCCCCTGGGATTGCACATGGGAGCACAGGTCACTGCCTCCCTTAGCTATTTTCTGGCTCAGCCCTGTGTTTTGTTTTATTTTGTTTTGTTTTGCTTTGCTTTGCTTTGCTTTGCTTCGTTTTGTTGGGCTGGCTGATGGGTGAGAGCCAGTGGAAGGGGATGCCCTGATGCAGGCTCCCTGCCTCAGCATCGCTGCTGGGGGCTGCACAGAGGCACCAACTCAGCCCAGCGTAACCCCCACGATGGAGCACTTACTCTCACCTGACAGACTTGGTGGTGTTACTTTCCAATGTCGCGGCATTCCCATGCAAAGAGCAATTAGCCTACAACCCATACTGCAATGGAAAGTAATAACCCTAATCAAAATAAATAACAGGAGTACTAGATTTCCAAAATCTTAGCTTTATAAAGTACAGCCATGACCACTAAAGATAACCTGCGGGCGTATCCAAGGATTCCAAGTCCTGTTTCTATATTCTGTTGCAGGCAGTACAAGTATGTGTCACTTTTATAACATACACAAAACCATGTAATACTTAATCCAGAAGATTAAAACAGCTTCATCACTGTTTTTTGTTTCTAGTACCCGATGGCAATTTTGGGAGTCACCCACTCTGAGATTTGCTAAAAAGAAATCAGAGACTTCTTTGGGGGTTTATGGAAACTTCCTTTCCAGTGACACAACCTCTATTTTTGTGCCTGGACACTGAGGGAAACCCTCTGTAGCTGACCTAATCTTTCCTGGTATGCACATTTCTGTCTAGATCCATGTGTGTACAGATACCTACTAACATTATAACTGGAGCTGTGTCTTTATGCTGAGCCTTCAAAACAAATTTAGTCCAAGAAAGCAAGTGTGTGAGATTTTTGTGGTGCTTAAATAGTTTGCAGGATGCCTTTGCTCTAAAAGTACTTTTTCATGAATTTGTTTTCAATAAGTTGGATCCAGCCACCCACTGTAGGTCTGAACTTGGTCTGTTTATTCATTGTATTTATTTAGGCCTAGTGCTGTTGGGAATAGTCGAAGGTGTTGGCCCTCTAAGTGTAAACCTAACCATCATTTGTACTTGGTAAATTTTAAAGCCAAGAAAAAAAAGGCATTGTGCTCATGTGCCCTTTCCAGAGACAGAGCATTTTCTTTACCTAATTCTTACGCTGAGTCCAATCTCTTTAGCTAATTTAGACTTCTTCTAGGAAAAATGAAAAGTCTACCTTAAACTAAATTTTTCAGTTAAATACTCCACCAGAGCTGATAGACTATTGTAATGGATAATTGCCCTTAATGGTAATAATTACCCTATTTCTAATCTAAATATGCTTAGTCTCCACTTGTAGTGGAGTACATTCTTGAGCGATTTACAAACTCTACCAGTATCCATCACCCTATTTTGGGGGGAAAGGGGGAGTCACTGTTAAAAAACACATTCTCTCAGCAGTGACTTTCAGTTTATAGCTAGATTTTGAGACATACCAGTTCCTTGGCTTTACTGTGTAGCTTTATAGTTCCATAACCCCAACATCATGTGGAATTAAGTCAAATATCATATGAAAGTCTAAAGTTATCACATCAGCACTAATACATCTATTTACCAAACCAGTAATCTCCTCAGAAAATATCTAGTTAGTTTGACAAGATGTGTCTTCCTAAACCTATGCTGTTTAGCATCAATTATTTATTTTAATACTTTACTAATTGAATGAGATTTTCATTATTTTGGCAGGATTTCTGTCAGGATGACAGGCTGTGATTGCTTAGCTCACTCTGCTTATCTTCTTTAAAATGTCATCACTTTCCTACCACTTTCCACCCAACGGTATGTTGAATGTGCAGAACAACACTTTGGGGCTTAGGAGAAAAAGCACATTTTCGTTGAGTTGTTTTGCACTGTGGAAATCACTTTCTCCATTCAGCTGAATTTGAGACCAATGAAGAGCAGTCAGGAATGAGTCAAACCAGGAGGCAATCATGCTCTGAGCAGCTGAAACCGCTCGCATGAGATCGGCGATGGGTGCCAAGGGAGCAAACACCATGGCCGGGCTAGCCAGCCCTCAGCTCTCAATAGCCCCGCGGTGATGACGAAGGGACTCCCTGTGCCCAGAGATGTCCTCCACTACCCACATACACCGCTGTGAATGACAGCAGTATGTGGCTTGTTGTTTTCTTACGCAACAAGGGAAAGGATTCTGAAAAAAGGATTCTGATTCAGTTCTGAAAGCATACACCTTTTGGGGGTTTATAATGGATTTGAAAGAGGTGGTACGAAGAAGAAGGCAACCATGAGAACTGAAGGGTTTTCCTGCATTTCATCAAAGCTTTTGCAAGACAATGAAACAACTGGACCTTGTCATTGTTATGGGTAGCGTGGGACATCTTCTGCTCAGCGTTTACTATAATAATTTCAGTATTAGAGCAGGGTTTGGGACCCACGTCTCCTCTCTTCCACGGAGTGCCAAAGAAACGCATTGCTATTCCATGCAAAGTGGCACAGTTGCAAGAGGGTGCTATGGGTGTCCTCACCCCCGGATAATTTCTGATCATTAAGGGCATGACACATGCAGGCTCAGCCCCTTGCAGGTGCAACCTGTTTTTTTTACACTGCGGGTGATGAGCTGGGGGCTGGGACCCAGGCACAGGAGGGTAGAGAGCCTCCCCAGCCCTGGGCTGCCCCAGGGAGCAGAGCCGTGAGCCCCATCCTAGAGGGACAGAGACATCAATTCCTCCCTAACATCAAGAGCTCAGTGCAGGACTCACCAAGAGACACCTCTCTGAGGACATGGCACTTCCTAGGCACCTTGCTGGCTCTTCGGGAAGTTCCCCTCTCAGCTGACTTTCCCAGCTGCTGTTCATAGGCACGCAGCGCGGCAGGCACATGGAGGCATCCATGCGGGCCAGGCTTGGGCTTCCCATCAGCACAAGGGGATTAAAAGCAGTTCTGCTCTTCCTCAGAGGATAACTGTGAGGAGAAATGCATTAGGGATGTAGAAATGCCACAGTAATGAAGGCTGTGTGAATGCGTACTGAGAAAGGCAGAAAATAGCATGCAACCAGGAGCTTCTTGGAAAAAGAGTGGATGTTTCTAAGGAAAACAAGATTACCTAGCACTGCAATAATAAGGGGTAGAAATAAAAAATACTTTTTAAAGCTGTATAAACCCACCAGCCACTAAGTAACAGTCTTTGATAGCTTCCAGCACGATTTCTTGTGCTTCTTTCTGAGCGCCTGGTCTGGACCAGTGGGGAAGGGAGCTGAGCCAGGTGGACTAGGGGTCACCTCCACATCAGCAATTCTTATTTCCCTGTCATTAATAACTACATATAGGCTGCCAGGAATCTTATTCACTATTCAGTCCCACACATATCTGTTTATTATCCATGAAAAAATACTGTGATAAACGATCAAGGAGCATGTGGTGCACAGGCATGTGACAAGCCCTGCTTTATACCCTGCCTCTGCCATTTGTCAGTTGTCTCATGTGTTGTGCCAAGGAGCAACCCCGTCTCACCATCTCGGTTTGCTTTACGAATAGTTTGGTTGATCCCACCTTGGAGGAAGAACAAGGACAAGATAAGGATGGCCCTACTTGCCCATACATCATTTTTTATGATCTCATCTAATTTTAAATGGCATCTGCTGAAGCATATGTTTCTTCTGATTTCACTGCAACCTTTTGTGTTTGTCAGGGCAACACCAGGAGGGGGGAGTTGGCCCTGAGACTGCCTGCTCCTTCGTGTAAACATTTTGGCATCTTTGAAATGCCCTCTGTTCTGGAATCTTAGAAAATAACAATATTGAAAACTTTCAGAGAATATTAAAAATATTAAAAACATCAGCTTTATCACAACATAATAAATAGTTTCATCACCCACTGAAAACTGGCTTCTGCAGCTGACGTAATTATAAAGTAGAAATTCAGTTGCTGAGATAGTCTGGGAGCAGACACATTGTCAAAAAAGGAGCCAGGAGCCATTAGTTTTTCAAGTAACTTNCCAAAAAATCCAAACACAAAAAACCCCACCCTCACAGTCAACATATGTACAATAAATTGAAGGCAACATTTGCTAGACAATTATTGAGAAAGATAGGACCTCTTACGCAGCACCAAATGCTGAACTGCCTATAAATTATCAAGCTGTTGGCTTTATTATTTTGATTGCTTCTTATAGTTCTTTACCTAGTCTTTTTCTGAGGTGCTCCTGGAGATTTCTCTGGGTGGATGTTGCCAATTCTTCTATAGATCATGCAACTGGGAAAAAAAAATTTTCTGAGTGATTGTGTACTTCAGGATTTTACCTAAGGAGTGTTAAACCCAAGAGTGTGTGTATGTCTTTTCCTAATTAAACACAGGAGGCACAGGAGATGTCAGCTCACAATAAATGATGCAGGTGTGATGACGTATTTTAACTTGTACACCTATTTGTGACATGTATAACAGGAAGTTCAGAATTTAGGATATATCAGATCAAATAATTAGACTCAAAAAAAAGCCTTTTTCTATATTTTATTCACTTCCCTACTTAACTGAAAATGTAGATTTAGACAGTCCCATTGACTAATTCATTATTAAACTTCATTTAGGGTGATCCAAATTCTCATGGAGTTTGTATGGTTGCATACACTGAGTTAAGGGTCTCTTCCCCCTCTGCAATACACTGGTAGTGCTCATGCCATTGTCTGTTGCCCACCATCCTTCAGGAAATGTGTCCCCTCAAAGCATGGGAAAAGGACTATGGCCCTGAAGGAAAAGATTTGAACTACATGCTGCCAGTATTTCTCTTGATGCAAAATATTGCTTGTTTTGAGTGGCACTTATATAGACAATTCTAGCCCTAAATTGCATAAGGAAAATGTAATAATAATTGCTTATATTTTCACAGGTCAACATTTCTTAATGTTGACATTTCTTAACTATTGGATATACAATTCAAAGACAATGTAATGGGAAAGAAGCTTGTCAACTATAGACCTCTAAAAGCAGTTAATAAATGTAACAAAATTCCTGTTCTTTTAAAACAAATCCCCCTTCCTTGCTCCAAGGTTATAATGAGAGCAGCTGCAGTACTGATCGGTAGGCACTGCTGTGGCTCCCCAATAAACGTCCCCTAATGGGGTTTGAGAGCCTACCCTTATCAACATAACATCTCTCTCTAAATCTGATGCAGCAGGAGGATGCAGAGGGAGGAGAGGTTTCGCACGGGTAGCAGAGCTGAGCCTTTCTCCTTCATGCTGAGCATGTGGACGGCACTGACACAGAGAACTTGGTCATCTGGGGACCATGATAAGAAATATCTAGTACCAAATTAGTTGATTGCTTGGAAAAAAAATGAGTTCTAAATGTGAAATATCCTCTCTGTATGTATCTGTGGCCCTGGCATAGTGCTATTGCATGGGTGACTGAAGCATGTCTCATTATACACTGCTTATTTGGGAGAACTCATGTATTTTTCCACACTCTTTTTACAGCTCCCAAGTCTACCTTTTGTCCCACTGAAGAGACCTGGTGGCCAGGCCTGGTTATTATCATTGCAGTATGCTGCGCCACACTAGTGTTCCTCTTTGTAGTTGTCATCATTTGCTACAAAGCCATAAAAAGGTAAGACTCCAGGTGCTTTTACTGTGCTTAGGGCAATGCAGCCCCACAAAGGTTGACCCAAGACTTGGCTGACACCTTGTTTTGTTTAAAGGCATCCTAAGGGCAAGATGCATCCTGTAGTCAATGTGTGTTTTCATTGGAAAGTCACTGTATGTACCGCATCCTGCCTGTGTAAAGGGTGAAGTTTAATGCACAGTCATGGGCATGAGGAGGAGAAAAACTAGAAACGGGACAGGGCCACAATGTTCAGATTAATATGAACTCGCCAAAGTCAAATTGCTGCAGGTTGCTGGGGAATGTTGATAGCTTTGGCTTGGCCAAGTGTAGAGGCAGGAAACACCGTCCTATCCAGTTCTGGTAGTATATAAAATTTACATGTGGGATGTGAGATTTTTGGCCCAGGCCCATCACTAATTGTAGCATTTCAGATTGATGCAAGCTGTTGCAAACCAAACCCTGCAGTAATTTGTGTGGTTTTTCATTTGGAGACTCTACTTCTAATTTCTTCTTTCTTCAAAATTATCATCTACAGAATCCATTTCAAAACGTGCCTCTTTTAATTTAAAAGCCTATGTGAAGCCTATGTACAACACAGTGTATAGTAACCATTTCAGTTCCCCTACCACTGTCTTTGCAATAGATGTGCTTGCATAGCCCTCCGGTAGTTAGAAATTATTTACTTCAGTTACATAGAAAAATGGGAGTGGGAATAATTTCTTCACCTAAATAATATTTCATATTTCGAGTGGAAAAAGTCAAAATCCATAACTCCTGTGAGATACTGCAGTGACAACTGAATCACAGTTTGGATTAAATTATGTTTATTCAGCTTTGGGATTTGGGGGGGGTGGGGGGAGAAGAGAAGATACCTTTCATGAAAAATGTTATCTGCATGCAAAGCAACTGCAAGCTTTTTGATGAGCCTCAGCAGGGATATCAGAATGGTGGAGCATTGCACGTGCTTTGTGGTTGTCTGAAAAATTTATGCAGGGTTTGAAGGATAGTATATCCAAGAGCATCAAAAAGGAAGAATTCAAACAAGAAGACAGAAGTCTGTATCTAATTTCTTATTAAATTTACATAAGTATCTTCGCTATTCTAGTTTAGCTAAAATGAATGCTTATTAGTTTTGAGGAGTTGGAAGGCTTTCACTCTATCTACTGAACTTCTTAGAAATCATCTGTGGAGGACTAAAATTGGAGTCGAATTGGATTGGTAACACAGTGCAAAATTTCTTACTTGTAGTTCCTAATCTACCATTGGCTGTTCATAGGGGATTGGTCCAATTCCACACGGAAAGTTGTATTTGTTTCAAAAACAGCTATTGTATTTGTTTGCCTAGTGCCAAATTGTGAATGGTTTCTGCCAATGCTGCAAAATATACCTCCGGGAGCAGTAACTCTCCAGGGCAACTTGTGCCTAGCGAGGAATTGCTCTTCAAATCTGCTCTGATGTTGGTAGATGGGAGATACAGAAAAGAAATTTAAACAGACAAATTTAGAGCTGCCTTGAAAAGGCTGTGGGAATTCACATAACAAAGTCTTATGCTTCATGTCAGTGAAGAATCATACAGATACTTGATGAAGACACCCATTATTTGTCAACAGTGTGAATATCAACGTACAAGTCAGATGCTTGAACAGGCATTAGGCTCAGAGAAAAGTGAAAATTCCTCTTAGATCTTCTTATTGTTGACATTCACACCGCTGACAAATGCTAAGCTGAAAACTGCTCAGATGTGGGACGGACAGCTATGAAAGAAAATCTTATTAATTATATTTTTACAGAGTAACTAGAGCATTTCTTTTCATCAATGAGTCCTTCCTAAAACAGCTCTGTTAAAAGGATGCCCTAAAGTGCCTGGCAGCATTCCTCAGTAGTCAGGTTCCTTGATCCACTGTAAAAGGTATCTGTTGACAAACGCTGGGAAATAAGATAAGACACTTCACAAGAGAAGCATCTCTGCCTTCGACACAGAGTATTATCCCGTATTGTTTAGCTGAATTGGCTTTAGCTAGTGTGATAAATCCTTCACTCTATTTTTTGCTGGAAGGTAGAGGTGGCTAGAGTGAGGGGATTAATCTGGGTGATGCTGAAGCCGAGAGCCCCTCCAGTGTGTTCCCAGCTTCCGGCTCCATAACCGCACTCTGCCCCGTCCTTTCTCAGACCTCCATCCCACCAGGTCTCCTCTGCAGTCCTTCTGGGACCTCATTCCTGTGCATCTCCTGGAACTGGGACCTCTGTCATTGCATCTCCAACAAATCTGTCCCCCACCTCCAAGGCAACACGTTGTCTGATTACTTATACCCATCCCCTTTAGCTGTGAATGCCACCCACTCATCCTCCAGCTGCATCTAGGTTGGGTTGTAACCTCGATATGGCACAACCCTCTTTGTCCAAGGAAAGGCACACGCTGATTGCCTTGATGTAGAAATCAGAACCCAGCCTGAAGACCCCACCTTTGCCTGCCCCAACTCTTTCTTAGCTCTGGGTGAGGATAGCCTTGTGTCTCACCACTGAACAGCATCCTTTCCTTCTTGCACTATGTCAGGCATGTCTGCAGGTTTCAGAGGTGTCCCAGCCTCGGTTCCCTGCTGTCGTGTAGCTGGGCACTGTGCGGGGGACCAGGAGAGTGGCAAAGTATGCTGAGGACGCCACTGTTTACAGTGCCCATCAGAAACTGACCCTCGAAGCCCTCTCGTGCTCAGCTTCCTCTCTCTGAAATGGATATCAAGCATTTGCCTGCATCTCAGGGGTGTAATTGAGATTCATCACCTACTTTCTGATGAGCAGTGTAAATGTGAAAGTGGCAAGAATTATTATCCAAACATATGCTCCCTAAAACCTTGCATGAGACTGTCACCCTCCAGCATTTTTAGATAGGAATTTTTTACCACTTCCTGGGGGATCAGGGGAAGGAGATCCACGTCTTCGCATTTGGAAACCCTCATTCCGATGAGAGCCTGGGGTGCGACAAAAACTGGAAGTGCCAGTAAGCATGAAAACTGGCTTGGCAGCAGCAGATGGCTTATATCTTTTTTTGATGCAACAGGAAAAACATTCAAAAATTCTCATCAGCCCATCAGCTAAAAAAAAGGTAAACCAAAATAAAAATACCAAGTCCCTACTGAACATGAGTTCAGATCGGATGATAGTACCGGTTTTACCCGTGGATAGATGTATCCTATGTATGTATCTCTCTATATCCTATGTATCCTATCTATAGTAGATCCTATGTATCTACTGTAGTAGACATATATGGTATATATGGTATATATCTCCCAGTGACAAATCCATAAGTATTACAGGAGAATATTGCAAAAGTCTAACTGGAATAACTTGATTTTTCTGCTTGTTAGTCTTCCAAATGAAGTGGAGTTTACAGCCTGACCTGATGCTATCTATATCCTATTTAGCCTAAAGCATACAGCTCAGCTTAATTAGCAGCATAAGCACTGAAGAGATGCTGAAGAGTGAAATAACAGCAATCATCTGGTTGTAGGGTGTAGCAAGAGTTAAATGTTTTAGTAGGAAAGTGCAAGCAGAGATTTATTTGCACAGAGCTTGGATCTGTTGTATTAATCCCTCACTTTCATAAGAATCAAATTTGAAGTAGAAAGAAAAAGAAAAATCCTATTGTGCTTAAGTTAAAATCTCATTTACTGGTTTCAAAGGGCCAGACCCAATCGAACTCTCTCACGTCTGCTTTTCTGTAGCAGGAAGAGAGGGAGTGACTGTCCTCGAGGTATCATAACTAAACTGTATTTTTATTCAATCTGTATAAAAACTGTTTCTCCCGGGGTGGCTTGTTTTCCCTCGTAAAAGCTAAAACTTTAGCATATCACCAATTTTAGGCACTAAGGGTTTTTGTGATAAAATACAACCTAGGGAATCAGTGCTTCTTTGTATAAAATAACTGCCACAACCAGGCCAGCACGCTGCTGCCTCCATCCCTGCGTCTCTCCTGGAAATACTCAGGTTCTCCCAATATGAAATGGTCATAAGAAATGCTGAAATCCGTTCCAGTGGATGGATTTGACCCCTCTGGTCCAGGAGGGAACTAATACCGAAATGCATCAATCAGCTTTAATATTCAGAGAACTGCTAGACAGGTTAAAGTCTTGGAAAGATACATATGGGGCGATTCTTTGAAGGCTCTTAAAGCAGCCTCTAAATTTCCTATGTGTGATGCTGCTGCCTGCAGTGTTGGGCACTGCATGACCAGCACACCACGTACACATATGTGCTACTGCATAGATCAAGCACCAGAGGAGATCGCGTGTGATATTGTGTTGTGCTGCAGCATGGTTACACACATGGTGATAGCACCCTCAGGTTGGCAGTGGGGGAAGCTGTTTTCTCTGGTCTTGGTGACAGAGGGATACTTCCTCTTTTAAAAAAATGTGAATTTTCTCTTAAGAAACTTTTCCATAGCACATTAGAAAAAAATTAAGGTTTGGCACTTAGTGCCAGCAGCAATCAGAGTCTAACGTTCGGATTTCTAGGACAGGCTTAATCACTCACTGGCCAGGGCTCAGGCCCACTGTAAGCAGTGGGACTTTTCTGCTCATTTTGTGGATAAGGAAAGTGATCTGACAACCAGCAATTTCTGTAACACATAGCAAGAACAGATGAATAACTGGTTCAAAATCTGGAATACCTCCAGGTATTTCTCTACCATGTCTCTGTCTGTAAAAACCTGCCACTCTTTCTCTTTCCCTGGAAGACTGTCACCAAGAAGTAAAAGCAAGAGGTCCAAGGAGAATTCATAAACTAGCACAGGCTGGAGGAAGCTGGATCATTTCAGTATTACATGGTTTGTGGACTGGACTTGGGCAAGTGCACCGTGAATGCCAGCAGGTCTAAAAAATCTTCATCTGGTGTAAATCAGTGCGGATTCACAAAACAATCAGTGGAGCTCGATTCAGTTTAATCAGCTCTGGAGGTGGCTGTTTCTTAAGCTTTTTTTTAACATCTGCAAGCACCTGAATAATAGTAAGACAGTAAGACTGCAGGGAAGTGGGAAGTAAACACAGTAAAGAGGATTAATGAGAGTTGTTTGGTAAATAAGCAGCTGAGATGGGGGAGAGAGGGACCTGCAGTATGTAATCCTATTTCTGCAGCTCACTGGTGTGTCTGTGAGGGGAGTAAGATATTTACATAAAAGGGAAAAATAAATCCCTGGCTCCCTGTATAAAACTAAGATACTGGAGCCATCTCTCAAACCTCGAAGGGGAAAGCAAAGCTGAGCATCCAGGTCTCCGTGCCAGCTGATGCGCCAGCTATGCAGCCTGGCAGGAGGTGTTTTGAATGGTTTGCCAACATGTGAAAAACCTGTACTTAGTATAGAATCATAGAATCATAGAATCATTAAGG
>WAAD01034886.1:10282-27036 GCA_013389945.1 Fregata magnificens | reverse complement strand
CCTGAGAAGCAGCAGAGCCCATTTCGGTACCGAATCTCTTACTCGTGCACCTTATGCCGATCAGGCCGCGCACCTTATGACGAGGGACGTCTCCCTTCATTATTTAACTGCCTAACACGCTTTGCCAAAGTGGGGCTCTCCCCCACAAAAGATGTGCGCCTTATGCTGATCAGGCCGCGCACACCTAGCGCGTAGGACTTAAACAGGACGGGACGTCTCCCTCCCCACAATAGCTTACTGCTTCTCAAGAGATATTACCCGTTCCCCCCTTTTCCCAATATTTGAAAATACCTCTTTCCAATAGCGTTGCACTGTTGTGTCGCTTACCACCCGACTGCAGGAGAGGAGCCGATGGAGTCCCCGATCAACAGGTCGGTGCGTGCTGGAATCCACTCAGTTCCCTTCTCCCCGTCGGGTGCGGCAAGACAAACCGGGCAAGGCTGTCAGCGTAGTCCCATCTGGGTCACCAAAAACTGTTGTCCCAAAAGCTGGGGTTCGTTACCTGGTGTGCGTCGCCCAATTTACACACAGAGTCGAGGTATTTTCCTTTATTACGTAAATGCGCAGATACGGGTGCCAGGTACAAACCTGCACACCGTTGATAGAAGCTAACAGTTATTTATACACAAGATATTAATCATCTAATACATATTCATTGTCCTTCTGTTAAATGATTGGTTAAAATTCTTCGCCTACCATGTAAATGACTCTACGCATGCCCACTATGATTTTTGAGACTTTTACTTCCTTGACCTTTTGGGTCGGCGGGTTTCTTGAGTGGGTGGTCTTTGAGTCGGTGGTCGTGATCTCCCCCTGCCGGAATTACCTTTCCCCTGGTTTTGCTTAAACTCGGCACCACTAAATAGTCCTTCATGGGCCATTAACAAGGCAGACTATCATTCACTTTGGGGTTTTTGTTCTAAGACAGATATCCTATTTCATTATGACGTAGTATTGTCAAGATAAAACAAGCTAAGTTAATCTTTATCGATATCAAGCTGACACTTGAATCTTGCTGTCATTGCCCATCAGCCAGGATACCTCTCCCTGCAGCCCCTGCGCCTTTCTGGGATGTCACCAAGCCTTTCATGCGTGCCTTGCGATCCCATCACATAGGGGAACCTTCGCTTAAAGCTCTGGCGATCCTCGATTTAAAACGGTCTGCTGGCAAAGAGGACAGCTATCACACATGCATGAGTCCTTCTGGGATTTAACCTTCAGGGTCCTCATGTTACCTCAAACATATATTTGCCTTGGATGAAATGTAAATAGCATCGGAGTTATTAGCAGTTAAGAAAGGATCAGAGTTAGGAGTAGAAACTGACACATGAGGATTTAGAATATTCAAGGTAGTTAATAATGTTTAGGCCAGATAAGAGGATGTTAGCACTGCATGCCTCATTAACAAGAGCCTCCTAAAGGATAACTTCAACGACCAACAACGGAAACATCCTGCTACAAATGAGGAGGTTAGGATAAGCAAGGCCACAAGTGTGAAGTCACTAGTGATAAAAGGGAACATCTTGCCCTAGAAGGCACTGAAGCACGATAACTGGGGGAAAGGTAATTCCAGCTGGGGGAGATTGTGACTACCGACCCAACTGAGGTACGAAAGGACTACCCCCACACACACACTCCTTTTGAGCATGCGCAGTGAATTAAAATCACACTGTAGCTTTAAAACTAAGCAAAAGAAATACAGGCCAATGGAAGAAGAGGATGCTTAGTCAGGTTAATGATTATGTATTAGATAGGCGTGGTGCGATAACTGTTATGTATAAATGTCAGAATGAACTTCAGTAGGTGTGCTTGATTTGTGGAAATATTCCACCTTGCACCCTGTGCAGAATAAAACAATGTCTCCTCTCTAAACATACTTTGTGTGTTTTGGGAGTTATTTTAAATTACAGGCAACACTCAGATACTCAGAAAGCTCACCCTCTTAGGAAAAAGGACACCATTCCCTTTGGTGATAGCCCAGAGAAGAAGCAACTGTCAGCAGCAAACTTTTGTTTTGTAACTTGGGCTAGAAAGAAACGTGGTTTTGGCTGCAGCAGTCCCCAGCACAGCCACTGGCATACTTGCTGAGATGGCAGCCATCACAATGCTGATTATAGACCTACTTGCATGATGGGATTCAGCCCTGCTGAAATGTAGATACTAAAGCTTATTAGCTTAGACTAAAGATTATCTCAGTTAATGATTTGCAGAAAGAAGGGCAGCCTTGATCTCCCTCAGGAACACAGCAGGAATCATTCAGTTGGAAATAGCAGCATAGATGCAGTAAATAAGCACATTAGGTGCTCTTCCTCTTATCGCCAGTGCTATCTACACAGCAGAAGAGGTGTTTCAGGCACCTGGCATCCACACAAGCTCTAGACACTCAGTTTCCCCTCTTGCAGCATCATACCACCACCTGTGCTCACAAGGCTAGCACAAACTCTGTGTAAACCCAGTTTCACAGATTCTGACCAGGAGGGAGAAGAGCAAGGAAGTGAACAAATGGACAAGGTTGCTATTGTAAATATGAATGCTGTGCACTGCTATTACGTCCTTACAGTGTGCTTTCTCTGTTTCTATGCAGAACATATCCTATGCTATTGTAGTCACAGCAGTTTGTAAAAAGCTTTGTACCAGCACATGCTGTATACTGGCAGCTAGCAACTTTGGAAAGTTGAAATTGTCTGCAGCAATCAGCCACTGTTTCAGGGAAGAGAACAGGTTGTCCTGGCTTTGACCAGAAGTTTTTCTGTACTCTTAATGATCAGCACTCTCTCTCAGATGCTTTCATTACTTACTGAAATAACCAATTATAACCTGCCCTTGCTGCTTTAATTTAGCAATGAAGTGACTTAAGAGAAGCTGGGTTTTTTGCTGGGTTTTGTAAAGTAGATTTGTTTTAACTACTTTAAATTACATTAAAGAGCACTAAAGGAACTAGATTCTCATCAGCTCAAGCAGAGGTTCACTGCTGGCTGGGCTTTTGTGCAGGCTGCATCAGATCAGACTTCTCCAGCCTTTCCTGTCAATGTGCTTTGCTCACAACAGATCAGCACAGTTCAGCTGCTGGCCATGGACAAGTCAGCGTTAACCTAAAGCAAACCCAGTGCTATCTGCTAGGGTGGCTTGTGTGATCTGAATGGGGGACCTTTGCAGTGTCCAAATCAGAGGATTACATAAATCAGCGGAAAGAAGCTTCCGCACTAGGCACTAAGGTAACAAACAAATCAAGCCATGCAACTCAAAACCATACATTTTGCACAGCCCAGAAGATACAAGTGCCACGGCAGTCTCCTTCCTAAAGGGAGCTTTAATGCTAATATGGGTGCAAATACAGAATTTAGATATCCCTGCACCTCATGACAGGAGATGGCCTGATTTGGCAGTGCTCTGCCATCCCTCTCATCACCCTGTCCTAGACAGAGACTAGCCTACTCTTCACTCAGGCTGCTTACATACACTTGGCTGAAGTTGAGCCTCTCATATGGCCACAAAGATTACATTTGGGTTTGTACTGATAAGATTTTAAACCTTTTAAGGCTTGTTTGACAAAAGAGCCAGTCCTCAGAGCTGGGCCAGTTCTACAAACCTCTGAATCGCACACTAACCAGCCAGCTCCACAACACAAATTAGAAAGAACTGGATGTATTATGCCCTCTCTTTCTTCACACACTTGTTAGCACTCAGCTGTTGGTGACAGCTCTGCACAGAGCATGGCAGGCTTCCAAGAAGGGAACAGAGCAAGCATTGTCTCCCCTCACCCATGTTGGGGAATTTTTATGGTACCCTTCGAGGTGAATTAAACACACGTTTGTGCTTAAATGTAAAAAAAAAAAAAAATTAATGAACAGTGCATTGGGCAGAGTCCTACCACCATAAGCGGTTCTACAAGGAGTCTGCAAAGATGTGTCATGAGCTGATTCCTTATATACACTCACACCAGCACCAATCCTGTGAGTGGTTGCAAGGGGCACCTCAGTCCAGCCTTGAGTCCATCCCTCAGCACCAGCTCTGCTGCCCAAAGGTGGCTCCAAGACAATGCTGAGGCTGTTTCTTATCTCATCAGCAAGGGAAACCACTCCCTTGCAGGGAGTCATTCTGTCTCCGGCATTCCTGCTTCCAGCCAGTTTAACCACTTCTGCAGTTAGGTCTTCTTACCCTCCATGCCAGATCATTCCTTGGTCAGGAATTACCACTGCTGAGCAGCTACAATTTGAATTTCCCCTTCACCCATCACTGACGGGCTTTGGTGGATGTCAGCTTCGCAGGACTGGTCGTTGCTGCCCTGCCACTTCTGTACCTGGAGGAGGTAGCCTCCTTGGCCAGCCACTACAGGAGAGGTGAACACTCAGAAATGGCTCCCAAAAGCTGCCTAAAGTGTAAAGCTTGCCAGATGAAACTTTGAAACTTCTAGACAAAACTTCCTACTCCATTCTAGAAGAGACAAATGATAAAAATAATGCAATATAGTCAACTCCATACTCCTCCTAGCTCTGTGCTGTGCAGGGCTGGTAGAGAAGGGTTTAAAGTGTTGCTCAGCCTTCTCCTCTACTCAGCATGCAACCTTTTTGCTGAAGTGACAAGCCAGAGTGCCAGTTATGGCAGCTTATCACATGAAATGGCAAGTACTCTGTTGGAGCTTAAATCAACCCATCATTAAATCATCTCTCTCATTAGCAACTGAATAATTTCACAGAAGTCTCTAACTGTCCTTTGAAAGGGATAAAGCACTCATTAATATTAATCATAGCAGGATTAATGTAGTGACATAGAGGTGAAAGTCTTGGAACTCAAATTCCAGCTGCTGGAACTTCCACTACTCCCATGTGCTCCACAAGCAATAATGCTATTTCATGTTCATGCTCTTTACAATTGCTCTTTAATATCTGTTCAGTAAAATATATTAAGTAACCCTAGAACAGCTGCAGTACAAGTTCTGCTGCTTCAAATATGAAGTCTATTACTGAAATTGTTCTAAGTTTTGATTGTTTAGTTTTTTAACACTGGATCAGCTAATTAATGAAAAAAAAAAAGCAGCAAAGCACATTTGATGTTAGCTTAACAATACCAGTCTATTTTCTCCATCCTCCTATTATTCCATTACTTTTTCCTCTCCAACACATACACAGTTCTTTTATCTGGGAAGAATTAATTTGTGAACAAAAATGCTCAATAAAAAGAGCATTATTATTCAATTATTCAAAAGAGCATTATTTATTATTCAATAAAATGAACCCACCATGACTGATTTCTTGAAGTCCTTTACTGTTGCTTGCCGTGAAAAACCTCTTACCATCCTATTATGTGAAACTACAGAACAAAATACCCAACTCTCCAGTGCTATAATTTTTTGTCTCGTTGCCTACAAACCCCCTTGTAGGAAGTGTCTCTTCCTTGAGGTAAAATGCTCTCTGTAACAGTCTCACAGCAGTGTAAACAACTTTAAGATGCAGTTCTTAACACAACTGATATTACATACAAAAAGGAAGTTCACTTTTTGTAATTTCAATTACTTCAGTAAAGCTCAAGTTTTTTTCTTTCATATAAAGTATTACATGTACATATGCATGCATGTATATCTGTCTTGTTATATTCACATACACTCACAATACAAATATACTATGGCCCAGATTTCCCATTGCATATGTTTGAGATGATCACTTTGTTCAGACCCTAAAAAAAAAAAATTGCACACACCCACCACTGTGTATCCTGTTAGTCACCTACACAAAAGATTTTTTTTTTTACTTGTTGATCACATCAGCTGTCTTCCTAACCATTAATCCCTCTCCCAAGAAAACTACTGAAAGACATAAAACTCTATATTAGCTTCAGACAATAAGAAACCAGAGCAAAAAGTCAACCATAAAACAACAACAGCTAGAGAAACACACCCAAGTTCTTGGGGGAGAAGAGAAAGAAATGAAGACGTACTTTGAGACTTTGATTTTAAAGCTAGAGTTTAAGAGGAGCAAGAGAACTTTTAAAAGGCTTTCCTGGACACAGGATGCCATGGCATCATTATCTGCTATGGCTGAAGAAAGTTTTGACTCTTACAGAGGGCCTGGGCCCCCTCCTCTACCAGAGGGGTAAAACTGCCACTGTCAGTGCCCCAGGCACCAGTGATCTCAGGGTCAACAGCACTGTCATAGAGGTGAGTCGGTGCTCCCTGTTACTTCGACCACACAACCTCCTCAACCATAAGTAGCCCAGGGATAATATCCCACAGGAGGGGTCTTGCCTATTGCTAAGGAGCCTGGGTATCACAGCAAATACATGGAAGTGTGGCAGTTTGAAGGAGAAATGAATGACGTTTCTCCAGCTGGTTTTGGTTGTTTTATTAATATCTGGTTTGTTAGGGTTTAAAGACCATATTTTATTAATTTCTATAGGCTCCTTAGGGAGGGACCAGTATAACAAGTCCTTGCAGTACCTGCTGGAATAGCCCTTCTATATTGAAGTATTAACTATACATGACCACCTATGTGCAAGAATACTCATGCTAGTCATTAAATTATACATTAGCTTCAACAACAGATGCAAATCCATACCCAAGAATATTTTGCATTCTATATGGATTAGTAGTTTTAACATGCTTCATTATGCATGAAGATGAGGAAAAAAATTTTAAGTTAATGTATAATCAAATTCTAGATAGGAGGGGCATATATTTGTCCCTTCCATTAGAAGAAGCATTTTGGAGATGGATCTGACCAAGTGGGACCTTGCATTTTGAGAAAGTCTAACTTTGGGTAAAAATTAGCCTGCTTTAAGATCCACTCCATTAAATTCCACCCCAAACTGTTAAATAAACATGGATGTGCTGTTTACAAAGTAACAGTGCAGTCATATTGTTTAAAGTGCAGTAATATATCTACATGAAATAACTCTAAGTCAAGATGCAGCAGACTGCTTCTTATAAATGGAAGCAATTAGATAGTTTAGTGGAGCTGAGAATCGCAGTACAGACAACATTGCAGGGATATACAGACCACAGCACTCTGAAAATTACTGAAACTTTTTTTTTGTAATTTCCATGAAAGGAACAGGGAAAATGCAAAATTTTAGTATTCAGAAGGGTCAACATGCCTTTATTTATGGGTAACTTTATTTGGGATGGCAAGTTGTGCACTCCAGAAGTTGACATTGGTTATAACTGTGAGATACCATTAAACAGAGCAGAAGGAACTGTGCAGTGACCTTGCCAAATGTTCTTTGCACTTCTTTTGAAATTTCCCCATCCATAACTTAGCATGATTTTGTGCTGCTGGGAAGTTTTCCTCTTCACGCATCCCCTGTTGGAAAGAAAACCAGACGAGCAGTATTTATCTTACAAGCTGCGTGAATCATTTTCTTCAGACACATGGCCTTATATAATATAGATATTGACAGAAAGAAAACATCCACCAATGTTTACTCTGGGATAGACTTCACTATTAGCATGTTATTCAGCACAAATCACATGGAAGGAAGTATTTACACCCTCTCCCTTAAAATGCGATCCAGTCATGGAGAGAAGTGCGTGTCACAGGGACAGGAGGAAGAATTTATTGCATCTAAGTTGGAAGCATTTAAACAAACATCATGAATAGCTCTGTACCCAGTATCATATATATTCTTCTAAATGTGCTGTTTTGTATGAGTTGCTATAGAATTGCNGAGTCATTTCCACGGCAGGCAAAGAATTTGAACCAACCGTTTAACAGAAGGACATGAATATGTACAAGATGATTAATATCTTGTGTATAAATAACTGTTAGCTTCTATCAACGGTGTGCAGGTTTGTACCTGGCACCCGTAGCTGCGCATTTGCGTAATAAAGGAAAAGACCTTGACTCTGTGTGTAAGTTGGGCGATGCACACCGGGTAACGAACCCCAGCTTTTGGGACAACAATTGTAACTTGATAAACCTTGGTAGCACAGCTCTGGTCTTAGTGCAGAGCAAAGCAGTGCCCCCACATGCAGTGACAGAATATACATGCCACACTGGCTGGTACTAATATGGGGGTAGGGAGGCCCAAAGCTGCTTTTGGCCCACAGTAAATACATGGATACAATGACTCATCTGACATTTATCAGGTTCACCATTGCACATGTAGATCTATAGCTGAAAAATAAACAAAAAGTTGAGATCAAAAGTTGTGCCCCCAGTACCAACAAACAGGTTACACAACTTGCATCGCTATGAATAATTGTCATGTGCATACTGAATGCTGTTCTTGATGTGTCTTCCATTTAAAGTTGATGATATTTGAGATTAGGAAGGAATGACCAAAATTCCCTGTATTGACTACCAAAGACAGTCCTACCAAGTACTGGCTTACATAAAAAGAACAGTTGTTTATTTTCTCAGCAAAAAACGTCTTTGAAGAGAAGCAAAGGCATGTAGCCAGGAGACAGCCATGTTTCAGTTTGAGTTCTTTTTAGTTAACCTAAATTTTCTAGATGGCAACCAAGAGACTAGAAATAGACTGCTACAGCACACACAAAGCTTTGAGCATATGTCACTCCCTGTCTATTAACAATTCATTTATTTTGATGAGGCTCTTCAGTTTGGGGGTTGGGGTTTTTTTTGTTTGTTTTGTAAATCCTATATGTTTACAGCAGGCCAAAGACTTAGCAGTCCCCTGTGAGGTGTGTACTACTGCTCCTAGGATGCAAGAACCTGTTCAAGGCCAAGAGCCTCCTCTACTAAGAGGTAGGCTCTATCCACCCCAGGAGCTGTTGATCTCAAAACTTGGAAATTAAGATATTAACAGCAATTTCTTCTCCCCCTGCCCCCTCCCCCTTTAAGTTAGCTTGGAGAAAAAGCAAGATCAGATCTGCTACTTAAAAACCCTTCATGATAATCCATGTCACCCTGTTCCTGCCCAGTTGCTACATTTCCATTTTGTAGCAACCAACCTAGTAGCTTCAGGACTCTGCATATTCCAGGTTCCATGCTAGCAGACCCTCCTATCGCTGTAAGTCACCTCTGCACTGCAGACTCCCATTACCTACCTATTCACTTCATAAAATGAATCAAGGTCCTTATCTGCAAAGCTCTCAGTGCCTTAAGATATCACTTACTTGAGGTCAAACTCATCTCTTTACAGCAGCTCTTGCCAGGGACTACACACCTACAAACACCCAAATTTAAGCTTTCAAAGGGCTGAACAAGAAGTTCTCCCAGGAACAGAATCCAAACTTTAGATTTTCTTCCAAGGAAGACCTGTTTCTGTCCCAATATGGTTGTCATCACATCAAAGTGAAACAGATGCCCCTTCAATAAAGATAAATGATACTCAGTAAAATCCCCTGCAGAGCTACATACACATTATTAATGGGGAACACATTTAAAAAAAAATCCCCAAAACAAAACACACACACCTCAGTTTAGTCTTGAACTCCTTCACAATTCTGAGTGGTACTTCATTTCTGCAGATAGACACCTTGAAATGGGGAGCAGAGGGAAAAGCTTTCTATTGAACTAGGTGAGGAAGATTTCCCCCTGCCTTTTATTCAGCACTTTTACTGAGAGATTTTTAAAGGCAGGCATAATCCTCTGATGCATTGATTTGAAATATCATGCAGAATGCTTATTTACTATTTCAGTTACTTTAATTTCCAAATCATTCTCCATTAACGTGCTTGCTCTATAATATATAACTGAAGGTGACCTCTCCTCAGGTTGCTGTAATTTCCTTTCCTTACTGCTTCATAGCTCCTTACATTGAATTTCATTAGTATCTAGTAACCCAGTACACTAGGTCTAAGTAGGTCATCCTGAATTTAGTTACTGCCCTCCTTTTGTATAAACCCAACTTCTTTATATGTCTGTAGCTATGCTGAGCTGCACTCAGCAAGGGAGGACCAGACAGAGTAGGATCTAAACTTGAGATCACAGCCCTTATACTGGGGCTCTGTACAGACCTCATAGCAAGCTACAGACAGTCACAAAGGCCTTAAAATCTAAATAAACAGCAAGTGAAAGGTGATCCTCATTTTACACATAGAAAAATGAGGCACTAAAAGATGATACATCTATCCCAAGTCCGTGGCAGAGCACAGAAAGGACAGTGGATCTGCTCTAGCCCTGTAATACTTTTACCACTCAGATGTCAGTGTAATTGTCTAACATAGATTTTGATTTCCAAGCCAAATCTTCAGCCAACAGATTTGTACTTGAAACATATTTGTTCTTTCTGTGCAGAATAACATTATACATTCAGATTTTTGCAGGCACTCTCAGTGCTAGACAAATTTGACAAATTAATTGATTTAACTTCCTGCTCTGCATGCAACACAAAACCAATTCACATGTGCAGAAACCCCAGCATAACTAGTAATTATATCACTATTAGGTTTTATGATTAAAGCTCATCTGCACACCCACAAAGGAGCTCAGACACACAATGGCAGGAGGTGCAACCCAAATAACACACTCCCAGGCTCTTCCCATGTGGCCATCAGCTCATCACAGGCTGTCGCGGAAGGAGTGAGAATGCACTTCACTCATAAGAGAGAAGCAAAATATACTTTATTGATATAAAGTAGTGAGTTAACAAGGTTCTATAGTAAATGTAAATGCGACAGTGATTTAACAAGTTCGATGGCAAGGTACACTTGGTTATTTACTGCATAGAGGACAGGGTCAGACAAAACTGTCAGGGAGACCCTCCCGTTGAGTCATGAGGTTCAGAAAGGATCCCCTTGCTTTCTAAACTCCTTCTCAGAGAGGAGTCTAGGGGCAGCTAGATCCAGTCCTAGTCCCAGACTTGGTCAACNCCCCAGATCCCAGCCTCTTCACTGTGGTTAGGTGGGCATGCTGCACAATAGCCCTTGACTATTGTGTTGTTATGTGTCTCCCAAATCCACTTTGAAATGATGCAGCCATCGCAACCAGACACATCCATTACCACTGCCACTGATGGTTATCACTGGAGCAGGGTTAGGGGAGATAAAGGTCAGGTTGGGGGAGGGGCAGGGAGCACGCTGTCACACAGGCCCATCTCCAGAAGCCCAGAGGAGCACAGGGGCACAACAGCCAGCAGGAACACAAATCAAGGACTCCCAGAGAACAAACACCTTGCCCAGGCCCCTCCCAGGGCTGGCCCAGCAGAGCCATCAGCCCCACAGTCCAGGCATAAAACCCATCACCATGAGTCATCAGGAACAGCTCTCTGGATCACCTTTCAAACTAAGGGGGTCACTGCGTAGGGGCATGGGACACGCTATAGGATGCAGAGGAAAAGCAGTTTGGGATCACACAGGACTTATGGAACATTTAGAGGACGAACCAAAGGTGGGAAAAGGGAGATGTTCCTCCCCAAATCACCTAAACAAGAGTGGGAAAATAGAGGGATAAGGGGATAAAAAGGGCCGGTTGAGTGTAAATAGTTGGCTGGTCAGTATGCTTGTCTGGCTATGCCCTGTGCCTGATCAGCACAGTCTGTCCTAGCTTCCTCTTAAATTCCGTTCTAACTCTTTTCCTGAGTGAGGGAGGGCTCTCTATTTTGTGTGCATATGGGGGTCTGAGTGCCACCAACTGGAGTCAGACCACAGGTCAGAGGGCCCACATATCCCTGACACTGACAACTGGAGCAAGTGCAAGCATGTGAACAAGCATGATAAAGATCAAGCCAGACTAGCCAATGAATAAGTGAAGCAGCCTGGGAGCAAGGGAGTAAGCAAGTCTAAGGACCAGCTCTGGGTGTGAGATCACCTGTGAGTCTTCTAAGGGTGAGAGCATGGGGGGCAGGCACAGGGTCAGCTATGGGACCAGAGAAGTCCTGGTGAGCTGTATGTGGAGCGAGGCTGGGGCCTCAGGGTCTTGTACAGCCAGGTGCCAGCAACAGGGGAGACTGAGATCCAGGGCCAGCTACTGGGCAGACTGAGTGCCTGAGCCTAGCTGCTGGAGGGATCTACCTTGAACATATGAGTATGTGTATATTCTCACTTGTAGACCTCCATCCTGCTCAGCCAGAGTGCTGTCTGTGTTTGTGTGAGCGCTCCGAGTGTCTGCGATCAGACAGATCACAGGGGATGTGAGCCTTCCCCTCTACTCAGCACTGGTGAGGCCACACCTGCAGTCCTGTGTCTAGTTATGGGCTCTTCAATACAAGAGACACATGGACATACTGGAGAGAGCCCAACAAAGGGACACAAAAAATGATTAAGGGGACTGGAGCATCTCTCCTATGAGGAAAGGCACCTGGGACTGTTTAGCCTAGAGAAAAGAGGGCTCAGGGGGAATCTTAATGTATATAAATACCTGAAGGGAGGCTGTAAAGATGACAGAGCCAGGCTCTTTTCACTGGTGCCCAGTGATAGGACAAGAGGCAATGGGCATAAACAGAAACACAGAAGGTTCCATCTGAACATCAGGAAACACTTTTTTCCTGTGAGGGTGACTGAGCACTGGAAGGGGCTGCCCAGAAGGGTTGTGGAGTCTCCCTCCTTGGAGATATTCAAAAGCCATCTGTACACGGTCCTGGGCAACCAGCTCTATGTGGCTCTGCTTGAGCAGGGGGGTTGGACAAGATGACCTCCAGAGATCCCTTCCAACCTCAACCATTCTGTGATCTGTATGGCCAGCCATGTACATATGCAGTGTATATGTGTGTGCATACCTGCTGGGAATACACCTTCACTCTCACTACCGGGTGGATCAGGAGACATGGAGCAGCAGTAGCCCCACCCCTCTCAGGCTGTTGGATCCAACATGATATATTTTTCTCTAATGGTTGATGCATTGAGCAAGCCAAAACAAAAAAGCAAGTGTCACATAACCACAGTCTGACTCTGTTTAAAACACACAAACAATTCTACACTGAAAAGCAGAAATGAGAAATCTTTCTTTCCAATTATTCAACAAAGAGTTTAGACAATTCTGTAAGAAACACGTACCACCAAGATTTTCAAGACCTAACTGGATAAAGCCTTGAGGCAACCTGATCTGAGTTCATAGCTGGAGGTTGGACTAGAGACCTCTTGAGGTCCCTTCCAACCTGAATTATCCTATTAAGGTCTAACTAATGGAACCAACAGCTAGAAAACATGCAGTGTCTCACTTTTTAATTGGCTGATAGTCAGATCCTGCAACGCTTGCACACAACGTACATTTCCAGTCTCCCTTAACAGCAGGCATTAAAGCAATCTGAAAAGTCTAAGACCATCAAAACCAGGAATCTGCCAAGGCAAATTTAGAATAGTCATACTGCAAATACATTTTGAAAGGCTTTTGAAAACACAACTACGGTTAATCACAAGTTCCCTGTAATCTGTGACAGACTAGATCTTATACTATTAAATGGCTTAACACATCCATGCCTGACAAAATTCCACTTCACGTCACTGCACACAGCGCATTCTTATCTCCATATGAATGATTTAATCCTATTTTAACATATTGTGGCTTGATAAGAAGTAAGCACACCAACAATTCAGAACCTCACTTTCAGTACCAAAATCCCCTCAAGATAACAAGAGGAGCAAGATAATAATAGAATAGTTTGGGTTGGAAGGGACCTTTAAAAGATCACCTAGTCCAACCCCCCTGCCATGGGCAGGGACATCTTTCACTAGACCAGGTTGCTCAAAGCCCCAACCAACCTGGCCTTGAATACTTCCAGGGAGGGGACATCCACAACTTCTCTGGGCAACCTGTTCCAGTGTCTCACCACCCTCATCATAAAAAATTTCTTCCTTACATCCTATCTAAATCTACCCTCTTTCAGTTTAAAACCATTACCCCTTGTCCTGTCACTACAGGCCTTGGTAAAAAGTTTCTCTCCATCCTTCTTATAAGCCCCCTTTCTATATTGAAAGGCCACAATAAGGTCTCGCCAGAGTCTTCTCCAGGCTGAGCAACCCCAACTCTCTCAGCCTTTCTTCATAGGAGAGGTGTTCCAGCCCTCTGATCATTTTCACGGCCCTCCTCTGGACCCACTCCAACAGGTCCATGTTTGTCTTGTGCTGGGAACCCCAGAGCTGGATGCAGTACTCCAGGTGGGGTCTCACAAGAGTGGAGTAGAGGGGGAGAATCACCTCCCTTGACCTGCCAGCCACACTTTTGATGCAGCCCAGGATACAATTGGCTTTCCAGGCTGCAAGCGCACATTGCCAGATCATATCCAGTTTTTCATCCATCAGTATACCCAAAATCCCACAGCCTCACCCCTGCACACAAGAACATACTTCAGGACTGGGGAACATGCAAGCCACTACAGGAAGCAGCCCTCCTCAGAAACATTTCCCCCATTTTTCACATCCACAGTGACGCTATTACTGGCTCTTTTGCTGTGCACCTTCCTCGTACATGAGTTGCCAAAGCTATATGGGGGGGATAAATTAAAAGAAAAAAAAAAATAGTAATTCATCTGCTTCCAGCTCTCTTAACTTCAGATATTTTTCATCTTTCCAGGGGAGCTCCACCAAACTGCTGGTGTAATGTTCCCTCCCCATTTTATGAAGCCTTAATTCCACTGATGGAAGACAGAAGTATAACCTACAGCTGAGCCACTGCATCTCTTTCCTCCCTATGTCCTTCACCAATTTGAATATGTTCTTACAGTTGTGTATGTTATCCATACTGTAGTTGTGAAAAAAAATCTAGTTAACTTGACTCTAGAGTACTCTGAAACATTAAGAAATATCTTGAATTCCTGGAGGACAGGGGAAATCCCAAGCAGCCCGCCACTGAACTTCTCTATGTTGGCAAGTCCTTACATAACACAGACTTCCTTCCAGAGAAAAAAGTCATGACCTCAGAGGACAGTTAAATTGCTATTTTAACTGGCAGAGCACATTGCCACCGGTGAATCAGTGATTTCTGTAAGAGGGAAGAAGAAAGCAGTACAGGTACTTTGCCAAAGGAGGATTTCCGCACACAATTCATCTTTAGTGGTGCAGGCTAAAAGAAGCCCATAGGAGGGCTGCTGTAGAGGGAGTACATGAGCCAAATGGAGATTCTTAGTGGAACTGCATTTGGATACATGCACAGCATAAGCAGGAGACAACATTCTGGATTAACCATGGCCGGGAATGAGGAAAAACAAACAAACAACCGTGGTTGCACTCCCCTAAATTTCACTCAATCCTGGAAGCCAATATTAGTAATCCTGACATTTCTTTGCCCTTCGTAGAAGCTTTAGGTGGTATTTAAATAGTTAACAATGTTGTCATAGCATTGTGAGCTTTTACCATCACTATCCTTAATGAATGGATGATTGGAAAACAACTCACTTGGGAATGCCAAAGCTTCAGGTTGTCAGCAAACATGAGATCTCTAGTTTACCACTGGTTCACTTCTGAATATTAACATTACAGCCATAAACATTAGAGTCTTCATTTCCTTTTATAAAACAGAAGTCTAAAATTAGGGAACAGTCAAAAGGTAAGATGTTCTGCAAGCTGCTGTCTCTGTTCTTTCCTATTGTTAATATTCACATCTGTATTTTCCCCTACTTCAGAGGTGTCTCTTACCAGTACGTGTTCTCCAGCATAAACCGTACCTAATGACATATTTTAGTAACAGTAATCACATACTGAGGTGCCCACTAACTAAACTACACTTTTCACTGGGCATGATGGAGAATTCCTATAAACTTTCTCAGACACTGGAGATAAACCAAAGAGGTTCCTATTTTTTCCACAGAAATGAAGACTGGCAAAGTTCTCAGTTAAGTTGTTTTGCCAGTGAGCTATTTAATCAAACCACACTCCTACTTTGCAGGTAGTAGGATCATTTTCAGACAAAAGATAAAGTAATTTTGTTGTAGCTCTCTTTTACATGCAGTTATTCTAAAACCAAATGAGTTTATAAAAAAAGAAAAATAATTTTAAAAACCAAAGTCTACACAACTTAAGTTTCTAGGTGTTCCTCTTCAAAAGGTCACATTTTTATCAATATTGGAACGCACTCTTCTTTCTCTTTCTGCTTAATGAGCAGCCTCAATGGCAGTGTTCTCTACATACCTATCAGATTTCATCCAAGAGATAACTGCAGGGCCAAAGTACATGAGGTGACTTGCAATCAGATTGTAAAACACTCACAACAGGAAAGGAAACAAAGGTACATTTAGATTTCTTTTCCCTGCTATATTAGGTTGTCACATTTATATAATTGTGCCAGACCAAAAAAAATAGTGTCTACTTACCCAGATATGCAGTTGCACCATATGCCACTGAATATACAAAACCCAATAATCTTTATGAAGTTTTCTGCTTAGTGAATATCTGTCCAAGTGCACAGATTTTTTTTTCCCCCTGTAGCCAGTATCTAATAGCCAGACAAATAATAAAACAATGATGATTAATACTTCTGCTTCTCTTAGTGCCTTGATATCTCTGAAGTTGCTTCTTTGTGACTTTCAGTCACTCTGTTTTACCTCTGCTACTTGAGGCAAATTAAAAGAGGACAGAATTTGAGAGCACGGTTAATTACTAAGGATGGTTCACAGCTCTTGCAGCAAATAGTGTTATTTCCCTGTAAGTATGTGTATGCATATACACATACATATTTATGCAATGAACTATATACACACATATTTTGATTTAATACAGGCACACTTCCTGGGACCTGCCTTATTAACTGCAATGGAATGTCTTAAGCCTCTTAAGTTGTTGTTTGGTACCAAACATGCGTTCAACTTCAGCTGCTAAGTCCAAGAGGATACCTTTCAGTAGTCTGCATTGTTTAAGTGCTTGGGCAGGAAACAGAGACTACAAATTCTAGGAAGGTTTTTGGGTTTTAAGTCTTTTTTTTTTTTTT
>WAAD01034885.1:35459-49556 GCA_013389945.1 Fregata magnificens | reverse complement strand
CATCATGTTAATGCTTGTGAGCATCGGCTCTGAAACACATTCAGAAAAATAATATAAAATAAAAATAAAAATAAAACCAAAATCCTGTTTCCACTTGTAACCTTTGTGTTATGTGTCCTTGGAAGTGTTTTTGGAACTGAAAAACCCTTGGCATTTCAGGCAAATAACAGTCTCATTATTCAAGTCAAGGTGAGCGCAGGGAATAGGAATAGAATAGAATAGAATAGAATAGAATAGAATAGAATAGAATAGAATAGAATAGAAGAATAGAAGAGAACAGAAATAGAACAGACCAGACCAGAACAGTGATGCTATGTTATGCCTAGAGTTATGGATGACAAGCCATGACCTAGGCCTGAGGGCTCCATCCAGGAGGGCAGCTCTCTGCAGTGCAGGTCCCAGGCCCACCCAGGAGACAGGGGCAGAGACGGGCACACCTACAACATGGCTCAGGCAGGGACTGAAGGCCCCCGGCTGAGCTGAGACACGTCCCCTGGGCCCTTGGCAGGAGACGGTGGGGGTGGGAGTCACGGGGGAGGCCGGTCCCAGCCACTGAGGCCTATGAGTGCCCCAGGACCCTGACAGAAGTAGCCTTCCAAATGTTTCCAAGCCACAGAAAGAAAAATGTGGTTGCTCAGTGATTGTAAATAATACTTCTGGGTACATCAATGCCCCAACCGTGCTTCCTCACCACACAAAGTGCAGGGTCCTTGGAGAAATGGTTAGTTCATCCTGTTTGCACTGAGAAAAAGGAGTCGTTCCAGGAGGCAGCAGACGTGCCCGCAGCAGCCGGGCTCCCTGGGGCACTGTGAGATGCGGCTGAGCTGCCGGGGGACCCTGGTTTCACCAATGGTCAAGCCCAGGTGCGAGCACTGCCAGGGCTCTCTCCTGCACGCAGCCTCCTAACCTCGTAAAACTTCCCCAGCTTTGTGACCTCTTGGGTTTTTCTTCCTCTCGTGCGCTTTAAATTGACAAGGCACAGATTCAAAAGGTAGCGATGAGGAGGACCGACCAACCTGCCGGCAAAGAGACGGACAGGATCATGCACGCACACGTGCCTGTTCTCGTCAGCCTCACTCCTTCAGAAGTGAGACTAAACCCAATGCAATAAAGGTTCCCCTTTTTATTCAAGACGCCGCATGCGATTCGCAGAAAAAACAGCAAGACAATAACATTTTCTCAATTAGAAAATTGTGTGTGTGTTTACAGCAGACTGTTTCTTAACTACACATTAATTAGTGGCTGCTTCCAGCAAAAGCAACCCTGCCGAAACATGGTATACAGAGCATAAAGAAACAACACCATAATGGCTGTAAACAAAATGCGTCACTAGACTATATACATGGAAACTATTGCACTGTGATCTACTCCCCATCACATACTGTAAATAGCTGCATGGGAAGGGCTGATTTGCAAACCATACCAGAGTAAACAGTTTGCTGCATAAGCCATGGTAACAGGGCACGGGTAGGAAGGTACCACTGTTAAACAGCCAAATAGAGAAAACCCACTGGGTCCCTAAACCAATCGGTGCCAAAACATACACTGAGGTGGGAGATGTGTAACGAAGAGAGAGTCAAAACACAGCTAGTCTTTTCCGTAAGTGCCAGACAGGAGGCACCTTCCTATAATTCAACGTGAGATCATCACAGGGAGTATTGCTACTGGAAGTAAGGCTGGACTGGCGACAAATCCACAGTGTCTTTTTGCAAAAAGGGACACTATGAGGTTGATGGCTCCCCTCTCTTGAAGGTGGATCCTTCCTACTGCTGTTTTTCTAATCATAACAGTTAACAGATCCCTAGATTGGATACTTTTAAAGGGGAGTAAATGTTATCATTCCCAAACAGATGAGGAAAGTGGGGCACACAAGAAGGATTTGAGCAAGGTCATTTAGCAAGTCAGCAATAATGAAGGGACTGTAGCTGGTCGCTTATGCCAAAACCCTCTCTTCTGCAATTATATTCTCTACCTTCTTATTATAATGGTGGTCTGCAGGCTCAGAACAAGGATCACACAAAAGAAAGGCTGCAGGATTTGTTGTTTGCAGGTACTCATTAACGGATCAATGGGTTCAAAGTGGTATAGCATTGGAGAAGTGGATGAAAAACCCGGTGTAAGCATTGCTTGTTAAAAATAAACAAGGGACCAACGCAAATATGCTAAAATGTATAAAAAGTGAGCTAGTTTTGAAATTAGATCTGTTTACATTAGATGAGAGTTATGGCTGTAGCGTGACATGAATATGTCATTCCACAAGTTTTCCTTAAAACGTTTTTTTTTTTCTCCAAAAAGCAAGACCTCCCCAAAATCTCCCCAAAGAGCAAGACCTCTAAATGCCACCTGCAAGAAAATCCTGGGTGAAAACATCCAAAGTAGTAGCCTGCCCTGTGAATATAAATATAAGAATTTAACAACTGCTCGGACCCTATGAGAAATAAGCAATATACACAGGTAATATTTATTGTCACTGCTAACGATGAGAAACTTCAGAATTTAAGAGGATGCATTTATGATATTTCCTGTTTCATGCTTTCCATCTAAAAATTGTCTTGGGTTAGATAGCTGGGAGTCCTCATGTGAGCATGCTGCTCAGAGGTTTAAATTTTACTTTCAGTGATTGCCCATTCTTGTTCTCGAGCAGGACATATTGTTTTACTCAGGGAATACAGTGTTTTGAACTCCCTCACATTCCTGCTTGTTCTTTTCCTTACTTATACCCAAGTGGTGGCTGCAGTTGTGCCTGGGGAAACAGTCTGCTAAGGTAGCGGCTGCAAAAGAGCATCACACCATGAACAGCTTGGAGAACTGAAACAGCACAGAAACATGCCATTGCACACTGGCATCTATATATGGAGCCACACCATACCTCATGTGCTGGCACAGCAGCCACTGATGAAAATATCTGTAGTAAAACTTTTTAAGTACTTTGCCTGAAGTTTGGGGTTTTTTTCTTGGTGATTTCTTCTTGTCTTCCTCCAGACTTACTCTTTCTTTCACCTACTGGGAATTATACATATATGAATGCCCTTGCATATGCACGTGCAAGATAGTATCTTGTTCACACTAAGCCATTAGTTTGTGTAACTGCTTCATATTACCCTCCCTTTCTTCTCACAGCTGTGTGGGACAAAGATGAAGGGATTAAGAAAATGGTTATCGTGGTGAAATAGAGACAGCAGGATCTGGTAGATGGGAAGGGCACAAAACCAACTATGCTTGGGTCCACAAAACAGCCTTATTTTTTCCCTTTGGCACCTATGTCCATGTGATAAAGGCCCAAATTAATTTGCTGATGAAATTAAAATAGTCTGTGAAGCCTGCACTGCAAGCCACAAAACATAAGGTATTTGTTTAAAAAAACTGAAATGCGGTAAAGACCATTAAAAACAACAGTTCGTTTGTTCAACCCCAGTGAATGGGTTTAACTTTTTTAATGTGATGTGTAGAAGTCATACCATACCTGGAGAAGAAGTCATCTGTTTATGTCCATCTCCCGAACAGTAGGTACTCTGAGTGCCTATTTCTAAAACTGTGCATATAAGCAAATTACAGTGGGGTGGTACCGACTGACCTGGCAATGTAAGGTGGTTTGCCGAGGAACCTGAGCCTGGTAAGTCAGCTGAACGTCGCACTGGACCTTTAGAAAGAAAGAGTAGTTTCAGCAGAGATGGATGAACGGTAGTCCCACCAGCCATGAAAATGCTTTTTGTAGTGCTGCCACCACTACGAGGTGTTTGTTGTCTTCTTTCTGCCATTTCTTGTCCATGGTTTTAGGTGGGAAAATAGCCTCACGTCTGGGGACCTTTCCATCTAAAGGAGTCAATATCAAACTTATCTTTCTTCTTTTTAACACTTACCAGCTATGGGTGGAGATGCCTGAGTTATTGATTCTGGAAGTTTCATGTTCTTAAGTTTTGGACCTATGAACCATTGCCAGATCTCAGACAGCTTTCCTTTCAGCTACCTCCGTGTCCTCACAGAACTGGCAATTGGCAGTTTTATTGCCTGGCACGGCTCTGAAGGCAGTTACACAGCACTTACCTTGCTTCTGTGGCGGTTCAGCAAGCGGCTGGCATCACTTTGGGAACCACCAGTTGGTAACGGCTCCGGACGTTTATGTCACTGGCTATACGCGCCAGAGAAAGGACTCTGATACTGTGTTTGCAAGTGGAGGTGAGTCACCCAAATCATTAGATGCCTTTTCCAAACCATCTTTTCTCCCTTCTTGCTTATGTGGCAGTCAGTATTTTTGATTTGAAGATCACAGTTAACTACATCAACACCCTCAATATCTAAGAGAAATCGGCAGCTTGGTTTCATCTCTACTTGCACTGGCATGGAAGTACATGCAGACTCAAACCAAGCCGGTGAGGTATAAGAATACAAGCAGGTACAGTGGTGAGCACATCACATGTTCTTCAGGAAATCAATACCAGTGGACTTTCCAGAGAGGAAAGGAGTGAATTGAAACTGGAATTTCAGGCAAAAGGGAATGCACAAAGCCTTTCATGCTTGTATTGAACATCTCTGACCTTTACATCCTCCTTAGAGAGAATGGCTTGGTCTCTACCACTTTTTGTCATTATTTTTTCCTTTTTTAAGGAAAAGATCAGATAGAAAAACAGCAGCAGTAGGGGAAAATTCTGGTCTTTACTTGTGTGGTGTGATGACTACTGCACAGACATCGCCTGAGTCTACTTGTGGAATAAGATACTTTGTAGAAGGTGGTATGTAGAGATGTAGCTGAAACGCTGTGAAAGGAGGTCTATAAGCAATACTGGAGCACAGCCTGTGGGATCGATCCTCATGCTCCAAGTGGCACAGAGAAAAAAAATGATCACACGAGCAAGTGTTTCAGTGGGCATGAGTGTGGTGTGCTGTTGTTGGTTTAGATGCTCTTATGAGCTGTGATTTCAGTCAAAAGAGAAAAGGGGAAAGGTGAGGTTGACATGTCTAATCCCCAAACAGGTAGAGATTTACCTCGGGGTCCTTAGATAAGCTATTCGGGTTCTCTACCTCAATTTCCCCGTCTTTAGGAATTAGGTAATGCCACTAATGTCCCCTCACAGGGGCAAGTGGTGAGCCATGACTGCTGTCCAAGCAATGTTCCCACTAGGCTTAAAAACCAAAAGTTGATGATTACTAGTACTCTATGGGGAGCTGGATGCTGGAAAGCAAACGGCAAGTGCCGTGCCTGGATCGGATGTAGAAAGCAGCAGGACAAAATGAACCCTTCTACTACATTAATTCAAATGGAGCGGAGACCTCATTGTTTTTATTTGGTAATAGGATGAACATACATGGACTCAGTTACAGAAAAACTGGAATGTTGAAAAATGTTTTATACATTTAGAGACCACAAGCCTCTTCTTTCAAATAAGGAACTAACAATAAATACATATTGTTTAACATTATTCTCAGAACAGTTGAGAATACTTGGCATTATATGGCATCATTCATTTCGGTTTTGCATTTTTTTTTCCTTATGAGTCATAACAAACCAAACAGATTTTTTTTCATTACCCTACCCACCCAGTCCCAGGAGCAAACTTGCATTGAGTTTTGCTTTCAGCATGTATTTTAACTTGTTTTCTATCCCCTGCTGCAAAATAGAGTAACAACCTGCCTCTTTCTTCCTTGAAAAATGTTAGAGAACAGGTTTCTGTTGTTTATTTTAGTTCAGTTCAAGAAAGACATCTCCATTATCAGTTCTGCTAATATAAACATACTCTAAAGTTTATGTTCAACTTCATACATAGAATTCCCTGCAGAATGCCAGCTGAGAAAGGGTTATTTTACAAGACCAAGATCCTTGAATTTGGTTAATTTCCCCTTATCCTTCCTACCAAAAGGTTTAATGTTTCTTAACTTCATTTAGGACCTGTCACTGTAAGGTTAACCACAAAAGCAGTGAAATCTACTGTCACAGATAAGCCACAACGTCCACCCTTCCTCCCTGCTGAAGGTAGGCAGCGCGTTAGGGTATGACTTTGATTGAAGTGCCTACAAGAAGTAGCATCATCAGAATGAAGAGAGATATATAGTCTTATTTAAACACATGTGGTGGAAGCAGCTCCTACCACAGCAAAGGAAGACAGCACCACTCTGATGCATTGGCTTTACACAGACTGCCCTGCACGTAATTAGCTGTATATGTTTCGGTTATTTAGTCTTTGGCCCCAGACGTTGCCGTGGGACCAGCAGGACTTTGCATGCAACTTCCTTTGATTTCAGTGCAACTAAAAGAGTGATCAGGCCCTAGGTGTTATTTCGCTCTAAGCTGATGTTGCAAATGCAATGGCTTTTGTCTGTCGGGGAAGGAGGGGGAGGAGAAAAGGGAAGGGAAATATTCCTGTGAGAATCTGGGCCTGTAGACAACCAGAAGGTCTGGTAAAAACCCAACCAGAACCCTACAATAAAAATAGCAAATATTTAAAAAAATTGCATATAAAAGTGTATAAAAATATCATCCAAGCAAGAAGAAAAGGAAAATGCTCACTCTGTCATTCTACTGCTAGGTTTTATCACTAGAAAACCCCAATGGCCATAAGTAATTTTGTTTGATAGATGCACTCCTACGACCACCAGCAGAGACAACGGGATTACGTATATTCCTCCTACCACTGGATAGATTCTAAAACTAGGGTGTTATGAGTAGACAGCAGTTGATACATAGACACTTGGAAGAAATTGAAAGAATACAAAATGCCAAGAATGTGCTGTGAGGCTTGTGAGTGAGTGCTGTCGTGTGCTTAGGTATGAGAGTAAATAAATTCACTAAAACTGAGCTTCAGGTCCTCAGCCAGCTTGCCTGGAAGTAGCTCCATTTTCTTCCACCTTGTGGCCAAGTCACCAGAGCAGGGAGAGCTGATGCCTCGAAGACAGGCATGCGTCCCAGTCCGCTTGGGTACGGATCAGAACCCTCAGTGCTCGCTGGGGATCAATAGGGACATTGCAGCAACGAGAGGGCAGTCTCAGCAAGTGGAAATGCATGGCCAGCGTTTCATTTTAACAGAAAATAATGGCATTGGCAGTGGTCACCCGCCCTGCTCCTGCTTTGATCACAGTAATCAGACAGGGGAAGGGCAGTCTGGGATCGCAAAACTTGTCTGCCTGTGGAAGCAGGGGGAGCACCATGTTTGGATGCACACCTGACACTAAGCCGAGACTGGAGCAGACCTGCTCATGTTGTGGGTAACACAAGTGGGAAAAACCTCTGTACCCACTTCGGAGGGAGCTGAATTTATGCCTTAAAATGTGAAAGCATGGTTTTTTTCCCTCCTTTCTACCTGGCCAGCACTGATGTCCACTCCCCGGAGTAATCTGCATGGAGTCAGTGCCGCAGGACTCCTTCTTGTCCTCAGCCAGCATGTTCCTGCTTTTGAGTGCTGATGTTCAGACACTGTGCCAGCACAGCTCTGAGATCAGCACCGGTTCAACACATGCAAAAGCAGAGGATCACTCTGTTGTTTTTAATTATTGGGTGAGGTGATGGACTAAAAAAGAGTAAGAGAAAAGGACTTGATTGTGCTGTCATTTGCTGAGTATAAATGGCTAACATATGGTACAGATCATCAGAGGATGATGAGTTTCATTATTATAAAATGAAATGTGAGGAAAAAGGAGCCAATAAGAAATATTTAAGACCATCTCACAAGTTCCTGGAGATAGACCAGTTTATTCTAGTTGAAGCAAAAAAAGTACTGTCCTTGTCAGGTTCCATCATTTCTAATTTGAATAGATTATTGTGCTTTTTAATTAAAAGCCACATTTGGGACCCACTGTAGAATTTGCAAGGACTAACAGTGGAAGTATTTGCCTTTAGCTAGGTGAGCTCACAGACCTTCTGATTACAAAGCATCACAGCACTATCAGCTATCTAGTTTGAAAAGTTTTGCTTCCAGACTGAGCTTGTAAGACTTTGTAAGTACATATGCAAACATTTGCATATCCAAAGGGTAGTTTGCAAAAACACCACCATATACCGTTCTTCTCTGGCATAACCAACTACATTTTGGAAAGTTTTTCTCCAACCACAAAATTTATGCTTGAAAAAAGAAACACCGAGAAAAAGCAATTTGCCTCCATTCACCCATCAGGAACCAGGCTCCCAAATTCCAGATTCATTCTTATGCTAAACATCCTACTGTATTACTACATAGTGTGTTTACACCAGCTGGAGCTATACAAGAGGCTGCACTGTTAGACAAGCATCAGTCTGCCTAGATTGACTACTCTGAAATATGTTTTCAGTCTAAAATTGCAAAATTTATTTTTTTAATCTACCACCTATTTTATCATCAGCAAAAAAAAAAAGTTGGCTTCTGGCGTCTATCTTTTTTCTCAAACATGGAAAACATTAGTGACATCCATCATCTTTTTATAATTAAACATAGAAATCTGGCCATATAACTTTGAAAAAAAATATTGCGCAGTTTGTAAGGAAAGCTGGTTGACTTAAGCATTTTAAGAGGGTGCATCACAGGTTTTTACATTTTACAAAATTAATTTAAAAAATAAACAAATCCCTTCTTTCACATGTGTGAACACTTCCTGCATGTTGTCACAGAAACGCAGAGTTGAAATCACTGATTGAGTGCAGCCCAGAGAACTGTCACCCTTTGAGCCACTTAAGTAATGAACAGCATAAAAACATATTGCTTGCTTTTCTTTTTTTTTTTTTAATTATAGTGTGTCCAGGAGTTCAAGCATTACATCCCCATGAGTCAAAGGTCTGCTAATTCCCTGAACACCAGTCGCAGCTAAAGGAAAAAACACTGATAGGGATACTTGCAATGGTATCCCTCCCTATTTTAAGGGGCTAAAGTGCCTGGATTCTCCCTCTCAAGTTACACAACAGTTTCTGGGAAGCAGAAGACCCCCGGTGCTTTTCCAGCAAAGTAGAGCTTTCTGAGAGCACAGCAGTCCCTGCACAGAGGCGGAAGAGTGCCATCTTTATCATAGGGCTTCCCAGCCTGTGTTGCCCTCTGTAAGAAGCACTCTGGCACCAGAAGACCCCTTTGTGCCTACTGGTGGGTGCTCCCAAATAATTCTGTAGAATTTCAGCATGAGGCCAAGACTATGGGCCCTATATTTGCAGAATTTCTGGCTCATTCATTGCTTGTATAGTCTTACTGAGGATGGAAAAGGCAGGCATCTGAAAACATGATTTCTGTACAACTGGGGGAAGTTAGGTAAGGATGTAAAAACAGAAATCCTTTCTCACTCTTTATAAACATAGGCCATTAGCTGATGAACACCTAATCCTTTTCCACTTTTTTTTTTTTTCCCCTTTCATGGAATAAAATAAGAGAAAGCAGTTCTGTAATTTTTTAAAAATTTTTATTCTTTTTTTACACAATTGCACAGTGGCTGATCTCTAGTTTAACTGGGAGGTATCTAAATATACCATTCCTTGGCTCACAATGCACTAGCACAATGCTGCAGAGTGTTCCAGGGAGGTGGGGGGGCGGAGTAGGGGAACATAGGTGTGATCCTGGGAGGGGACCCCACGATAGATGCTTTCATCTGGCCTAGTCACTTTGTAGGATTTTGGTTTCTAGATTTCACTTTCACCTTATATATTTCCAAGCTAATCGATTTCATGGGGATTTTTTTACATGACAACAAAAAATTCTAAAAAATGCTAATAGTCCACTGTAGCTTATTCAAAAGATTTTAAAAGAGCAGGAGAATGTTAGAGCTAGCTCTGACTGCCTGTATATTGCAAAACGTGTGCTGAGATCAGTAACTTTGACTATGGCATCTCTTCTAGAATGGCAGCTCTGATCTGCAGTCCCCAAGAGATGGCAAATCCACCACTTCCCTTATTAGCTCCTGCTGGTGGTGAATAACGCTAACAATCGAGGAAAAACATTTTCCAGTCTGATTTCATACCTTTGTGCCAGTGCATGAGAAACAAGAACTGACCAGCTGTGAATTAAGCAGTCTGGCTTGACTGTCTGAAAGAAGTCACTCCCAGAAAGAAAATATATATCAGAAGCAGATGAAGAAAAAGATTTAGGGGTTTATTATTATTCTCCTGTGCATAATCTAAGGCATCTTTAGTCACTGTACATTAGGTAAGTGTAACTTAAAAAATATTGACTAAATCATCCTGCACCTCTGTCCAAACACTTGGTGAGGGCATGTCCCCCTGACTTCAGGGAGAAGCCTGACTAAGCAGGGACAGAGTCACCGCTGTGGTATTTAGTTCTGCATTATTGATATTTCATCAGTGTGCCTTCAAAGAGCCTGGTCAGGGCTGGAAGTCCTATCCTACCATTCCTATCAGGGCTGAATGCTGATGGAGGGGGGGAAAGGGGAGGCGGGAAAGTGCTACATGGTGGCACAGCCCTCTGCCTGTCACACGACATGGAGTGTGCTTGGTGCTGACTGCAGGGCCACTGTCCTCCCAGCACCCCACTTTCCTCAGAAAATCTACCCCAGAGCTACCATTGAACCAGGAGCTCACAAATGGGAACACTACGTGCCCTTATGTTTATCTTATTTAAATGAGCTGGTTCAGTGAAGCCAACTGCGAGTTCTAAGAACTGCAAGAGTTATTTTTGTACTTCTTCCTTCTGAAAACACGTGATGAAGTGCAACCTTTTCACAGCATGAACCTAATCTAAATCTCTGGCTTTGAACAAACTCAAACTTTGGTGTCCAAAAAAAGAACTCAAAATGTCTCTAGCCTCAATAATGAAAATCCCAGATACAAACACTCCTGAGTGAGAAGGTATTCATGTTTAAATGTGGATTTAGGCTAAGCTCACTGCTGTGATTTTTGCTAGTGTTGCAGGAAGCTTGTCCCTGTACATGCACAGTCTAAGCAGGAACAGAGACCCAAGCTCTAATATAGGCTGGTGGTAAAGTCCTGTGCTTTTGAACATGAAAAGGAAACACCAAAGATTTACTTTCCTAAGCCAATGTTTTGCACGTTCTCTACGTAGCAAAGAGCCATGACAGCAGTCTGATTCCTTGTAAAATACATATACGACTAACACAGCAAGACCTCATCCTGAACAAAAAGGAGTTAGGCAAAAAACAGTTGTATGTGTATGTAAGTGTCTTGATTTCCACATAGACAGGTAAAATTACTTACAATTAACTGGATCCCTACCAAGATCCCAAGCCAGAAATGCACTTACATACATGTTTGATGCTTCTCATACAAAGATACCTTCCTGAATCAAGGCCTGAGCAAGTTAGTTTTTTAACATTTCTTCTTTAAAATAGGCCAAAATGATGGCTACTTTCCATGTGTCTAACTCCACTGGTTGAGACAGTTTTACCCACCAACTCCAGCACTGTATTTAGGACACACTTTTTCATTTTGGTTTTGTCTGTCTGTACTTCTCCAGCAATGCTTTTCCTTTTCTTTGGCCTGTCTGTTCAGTCAGTGATGAAAGAAAGACCACACTGAGATGAAAGTAAGAATTGATCCGTGTGATTCCCTGCTGCCCCTCTTCTCTTAGATCTTCAGGTCAGACAAAGAGAGGCTACTAGTAGCCCATGAACAAATGTGGGAAACAGCTCATTATCTGTAATCTCACGATAAGGCAGGCATGACAAGCAGTACATTAGTGCGTGCTCTCGGAGTCTGACAACAAAATTTGCCCCAAGGGAATATCACTTTCATTGATTATTCCTTTCTTATTACTAATGGCAAAAACAGAACAAAATCAAGGGTTGAGTGAGTCTGCCTGCTGTTTAGAAACAAAAATATTTTGCTATCATTGCATCATCTGGGAAGGACATCAAATCCTAACAAATGGTCAAATGACTCTAGAAATTCACCATTCTTATTAATAAAATCTTCTACGGTGAGCGTAAAACTGATGTCAAATTCTGTCTACCAGCAATTGGAAAAGACTCTCGGGGAAAAGAAGTGAAGTATTATCAAGTTTTCTTTTTGTTTGTTTGTTTTTTTTATATTCTTTTGCATCATCCTAATATCTATTTGCTTGACCTGTCCAGAAATATGGAAGCATTTGCGTCAGAAAATCACAACTTGTTTTTTTTTAACAAAAAACTTCCCAAAACAACAAAAAATGCACACATACACAAACAAACAAACAAAACTAAAACTGACCCAAAAAACCAAGGCCCCCACCCTAGAACCCAGAGTCATTAGCTGTGAAGTAGCCAGTGGGAGGAGGAGTGTTTTGAAAGTTGTTTAATGCCTTCCTCAGAAACTGGTCTTTGCAGAAGGAGGAGGAGAACAGGAATGAAGAAGCTCAGCTAAAATGATGAAAGAAATTTGCAGTCTCTTTTTTTTATATATTTTTACTCTTCCATATCTGGAAAAAAAAAAGAAAAAGAAAAGTGTCAAATGCTGCTTTTCTCCCCTTTGTCCAAGGAGCAGGTAATCTGGGAAAGAAAAAGAGGGGTATCAGTTTAGACAGCCTCATTTCCTCCAAGCAGTGCAGCTTTGCTTAACTGTTGAAAGGCTGCAAGGTGAGGTGCACCAAAGCAATATGTCTTATCAGCTCGACTGGAAATATCATTCAGTGTTACACAAAGTGAAATCCATTGCTTTCTGACTAATCCACTGGGAATTCAACCTTTGGCATCAATGGGATCATGTAACAGAATCCAGCATGCTTAGATCAAGAGATCCCATTAGGGTTCTTTGCTGTAGGGCTCTCTGATCACCCTTGCTCACTAGCTCTTCCAGTACCTTTTTGTTCATGAAAGCAACAATGTTGTATGTGTTGGTTTCAGGTGAAGAAGAGAAAATGCTCCAAACACTAGAGCACTACCTTTTAAAAGCCTCTTTCTCCCAAAGAGCTTGCAATGAAAAACACAGCCTTTATGTATGGATAGGTGTCTGAGATATAACAAAATATGTGCATTTTACAATCTGCTTGACTTCTCTGTCAAACATTTATAATCCCTTAGCCTCAAAATTAGGCTATATTTGACTAACATCATCCTGAATGTACAAACATAACTGTTTTCTACGTAGTTATACCACAAGTGAATCTTCAGAATGAACAGATCTCCTTGAGGAAGAAATGTAGACAAGAGATCTTTTTCTTTATTTCTAGTGAAAAAGGACAGTTTCTAATGAAAGAGGACACTCTATCCAACCCTCCTCATAGCCTCCTCTAGAAATCCTCCAGAAAAGCTTCAAACAGGAACATGAATATTTTACTCTATAGTGGCCATCCCAACCAGTTACCTGAATACGCCTGGCACTCTGCTTAGCTACTGTTATTCTGACAATGCTTATGTCAGCAGAGTTTGAAAGTGCATTTGAAAGGGTCTCTCAACCAAGGAGATGCAGCCCAAGGAGAGACGAATTTATCTGTAAGGCTGGGCATGCCTTGGAAGATGAGATTACATCAGAATCTCTTTGGGTCCTTTCAGAAGACCAGTTTCTTTTGCCTTCAGTAATAGATTGTCTTTTGGTTTTTTTAAGTAGTATTTGTGCAAAGGAAAAAAAGGAATGGCAAACAAAGACCTAAGGCTTTGCTGCTGGACTGCATTATCTCTGATGAATGTATAGCAGTGGCTGCACAGATCTGTTAGTGAGTTAGTATCATTTCTTCTACTGTGCATTTAGCAGGGAGACTTCTTTCAGGATGGTCCCCTGTAAGTTGCTACAATACCTTGCTCACTGATGCAATAAGACACTGTTGTAAAGAATTAGGCTTTCAGCATTTCACTGAATTTACTTAGACTGAATTGTCACATTCCTAGCACTACCAACAGCGTAATCTACAATGGGCAATAGTAACAGCCATAACAATAGTACTACACTTCCTTGATGTCTCCCATCTAAAAAGTTCAGCCTGATTTACTGTCATTAGCAGGATCATAACAATCCTGTGAGATGGGGGGAACATTGTCACCAAGGACGATGAAAAGGCTGAGGTACTTAATGCCTTCTTTGCCTCAGTCTTTAATAGTAAGACCAGTTATCCCCAGGGTATTCAGCACCCTGAGGTGGAAGACAGGGACCGAGAGCAGAATAAACTCCCCACAGTCCAGGAGGAAGCAGTCAGCGACCTGCTGCGCCACCTGGACGCTGACAAGTCTATGGGGCCAGATGGGATCCACCCAAGAGTGCTGAGGGAGCTGGCG
>WAAD01034885.1:0-34646 GCA_013389945.1 Fregata magnificens | reverse complement strand
TGGAGCGTGTCCAGAGAAGGGCAACGAAGCTGGTGAAGGGTCTAGAAAACAAGTCTTATGAGGAGCGGCTGACGGAACTGGGGCTGTTTAGCTTGGAGAAGAGGAGGCTGAGGGGAGACCTTATCGCTCTCTACAACTACCTGAAAGGAGGTTGTAGTGAAGCGGGTGTTGGACTCTTCTCCCAAGAAACTAGTGATAGGATGAGAGGGAATGGCCTCAAGTTGCATCAGGGGAGGTTTAGATTGGACATCAGGAAGAATTTCTTTACCAAAAGAGTGGTTAGGCATTGGAACAGGCTGCCCAGAGAGGTGGTGGAGTCATCAACCCTGGAGGCGTTCAGAAAAGGTGTAGACGTGGCACTCCAGGGCCTAGTTTAGGAGTCATGGTGGTGTTAGTTGATGGTTGGCCTTGATGATCTTAGAGGTCTTTTCCAACCTTAATGATTCTATGATTCTATGTATCATTAGCCACATTTTAAAGAGAAAATACTGACCCAGAAGGAAACGTAATAATTTGGGACACGTCCATTAACTGGACTAAATGACATCTTTGAGCAGTCATTATTTCTGAATCTCTTAAATGATTTGCTGAATTACACCAGGAATCTGAAACAGAGCTTGAAGTACCACCCGACATGATCTCCCCTTCCTATGCCATCCACACTCACAAGACTTTTAACCCTTCCCACCCCTGTTAGTGAAATGAGGGAAAATGCAATGTTTTTTTCCAGACTCTAGAAGTTCCCTGCGGAGAACTGAGTCATGTATTGCTTTTTTGCTTCTGTTAGCCACATCATCAGCTCCAGTGAGAACATTCTAGTACAGCATTTGCTTTAAATTGTTTTTCTACTTGGTGGAGCAGATGTGTTGGTTTCCTAGCCGAATTTCCCTTTGGATACAACATAGCTTTCCTACAACTACCTTAACCTTGGATGCGATTCAGCCTCTTTCTCATTTCAGCACAATAGATCCAGTGCAAATATTAGTACATATCAACAGAGGTAATTGAAAGAGGAAAAAGAATGAATATACAGTGCTTGGTACACAGGAAGATTTCAAGTAGTACACTTGGCATATATTGAATTTCATTATCTGAAATAGCCTCGTCTGAACGCACATCTCAGTCCTTCAGTGTTGCTGACGAGTTTATATTGTTTGTCAAGGTTGAGTATTGGTCCTCCCCTTTATCACCAGTGCAAATACCAGTGACTTCTACAGCTCTTCATGTGGTACCAGCACCCACTGCAAGGAGACTAAAGTCCATTTCTGCTATCAGCTTGCAGTTTATATTAATGCATTTTTAACTTGTGCTTGCTGGACTATGAATATATATATATTTACTATGTTACTATACAGTCTGATGTACTGAAGTGAAAATGCACTGCGGTTTGTCTTTTCCTTCATACAGAATTACTCAGCATACCACTGTATCCATACAGCAAGGAAGCTGGCTGTCAGTTTTGCACAATCAGTGATTAATCTCACATGTTTCCCTTTGTTTTTGTGATAAAACAAATGCTTTGGAGTCCAAGGCCTTAACAAGAACTACCCGTTTTAACAGTTGGCATTTATTATGCCTGTCTAATGCAAACTTTCACAATCTGCTACCCAGCTGGAGAACAGGAACAGAGCCCCAGAGGCATTTAGACTGAGGTGAGAGTTTAGACTGACTCAAAAACTACACCTGTTCTGTAATGACTCACACTCCTCGCTGAGTGTAAATCACAGGCACGATGCTGGTTCTACCAGCTGGCAGTTGAGAGCTGACCTCCCCCAGCCCCACTTCTGATGGTGGCTGGCTTTGCTGCTCCATCCAAACGCCTGCCCTTTCCCTCCATGCCTTCCTCCCCAGCTGCCGAAAGCACAGCGCTGCCCAGAGAGGGCTCAGGACATCTCCCCACGGCCTCCAGTGCCAGGCCAGGCTGTCAGGACAAGACCGAGCCCTATGATTTTCAAATTGCATTTAAAAGAAAACTCTGCTATTTTCTCTCCTGAAAAATAAATGCTGAATGCAGACTGCAGGAGAGTGTGATGTGGAATAAGGACTTTGTGGGCAGGGCCTTTTTCACAAACTACTTGACTTGCTTGGCAGTCCCTGTCAATGAAAGTGTTTGTAAGGTTATTGCATGGTCCCTGTTTCCTCTGCTCGAATATGCATTCCTTCAGCATTATAACCATACTTAATTATGAAGGAAGCGCAAGATGACACCACAATTATACAGGATTACACACTTGGATTTTCTTTCAAGCAGACTGTGGTAACCTTGCAGTTCACTTGTGAAAAAGTAGTGCTTAGCATGAACAAATTTCATCTTCGCACGCTGCATGAGCACTCCTACAGGATGGGAGAACACCACACCACCAAATAACATTGCCCTTGAGGTACTACTACCCCAAGATATTTTTGAGTTAGAGTTTTAATACATAGAAAAAGCAAAAGAAGAGAGCCTCAGTTAACCTTATTCATTCAGTACATCCCTTATGGAGCTCGCTATGGTGATGCCTTTTCATGCTTTTATGTTGTAACATCATAAAGATATCAACAAAAAAATCAGCATACAATTATATTAAAATGAACATTTTTGTATTTTGTATATTTTATTCTTGGAAACCTAGGGAAAAAAACTGAATCCTACAGGTTTTCTCTTTTTGATTAAAATCAGGTTCTCTTGTCACATCCCAATAACCACGTGTGTAACACAGACTGTCAGTGTTACATACTAACATAACAGCAGATATCAAAAGGGTTGCACTTGAAGGAAAGTTGAATACACAACGTTATGCACGCTATGACTTTTTAGCGTGAAAAAGGAGAGTTGCAGGGAGAATCTAATAAAAGGTAAATGAAATTATGAGTGGCGCTAAGAATGTGAATAGGGAACAATTACTCACTGTTTCTCACAGTCCAAGAAGGGGGTTATCAAATGAAATTATCAAGCAGTAAATTTGAAACCCATAAAAAGATGATTTTTCACATAATGCCTAAGTAAATTTTGAATTGTGCTGCCTCAGTGCTCAATATACAAAAGAGTACCAGGGCTCTAAAGATAATTAGACAAAGTAATAGAAGAAAAATCCATCAGAGGCTATTCAAGTCAGAGATTTGACCACTGCCTTAGCTCTCTGGAAGACAGAAAGGTGTAGGGGGGAGGTGTTGCTCTGGTTTTGTTCTTTGTTCATTAAGATCTCTGCTATGAAATGTTGTCAGGTAGGTGATGGAGAGCTAAAGGGACTTCTGGTCTGACCCAGCATGGTTGTTCGAGTGTTCCTGGGAAAGTTGACATGGTGTTTGAAAGTAGCCTCTACCCTCACTTATTAAAAACCTAGGCTTTTCAGGATAAGACTATTCCAAACTCTGCTCTCCCCAGCACCCTGCTCTGTCCAGGCACTGGGTGAAATGACAACAGAAATGACAAATTGTTGTATGGCAATTGCTATAAAATGATTACTAGTGATGCAGTGCACAATGAGTCTGAGTAAATGTGTCTCAGATAACCCATAATCCAAAAGGTAGTTATCCTTCCTACTATAAATGATGGAAGTATTTGCAGCTGGTGGGGCAGATCACTAAATCTGCCACTTTTAATTCCTTTTGTGGACTCAGCATCTTGCAGGAGTGACCCCTTAATTTTGTAAGCTTATTCCCAAAAGCCTGGGTATTTCTTGTCCCCCCTGAGTGCTAAAGTCTGCTCAGTCGTAACCTGTCCCCATCTGAAAAGCACTGTTAAAGCTACTCCTAGTGCTCAGAATAAAACAAAGATGTCAAAAATCTCAGCGCTCAGTTCTCAGCACTGGATGATCCTGTCTCCTATTAAAGCCACTCGGAAAGCATCTTCAAAGAAAATTAAGACCATGAAGAAATAAATTCTGCATATTTATGCTATTGTCTTGCTTCTGTTGCACCAGAGATGAAGAAACGAAGTTCAGAAGATCAGTGAAATAAAGAAGAAATACGTATTATAAGTTAATTAATCTCCGTTATCTGTCTTTTTAATGGATGAGAAATTTTAGAGTGATGATTTTTTCCAAAGAAAACAGAATGTTACTCGAAGGTGCCTGTGTCCTGTTTAAAGCAAGGGAAAACAAGAATAAATGCTGTTGGGAAAAAGTTTTGAATACTTGTTTTGTAATTGAATTTAAATACCATGATTCTAATTTAGCAGACGACCCAAGTGCTTAGCATTCATTTTGCTAGGAGGAGAAATGGCATTAGCATAGAAGGTATTCTGATTTTTGAGCTTTGGCACGTAATTATCCCTAAATCATTCATGACATCAAACAATTTCTAGTCCTGTTCACACTGATGTTGAGTTTTGTGTTTTCTTGACAGCCTGTATTACACTTGATCTGAGATCACAGCAGTGATGGAAGAAAGAGATTAGCTTTGTTTTAATATATGTTGTTTGCTTACCAGCACATTAGGAAAATACATAACAGCAGAGAAAAACACAATGAATACATTGGCAAAAGTTTGGTTATACCAAATAACATATGAGTTTCCTGAGTAAAGCATGTACGAAAGAAATTAGACACTTATTATGCAAAGCGACCTACAGGAATAAGTGCAAAAGTTTATTCTATATTTGATAATCAAACATAATTCAAAGCTCTGAACATGTTTGGGATAAAAGCTAGATCATAGTTTTCATACAGAGCTGTCCTGTCATGGATGGAAACAAAAACCAAGGCACAAAAGGGATGAGCTGCCATAGGCAGAAGAATAACCGAAGCCAACAAAGTTTTCGGCCAAATATATGAATCAGAATTTTGTAATTAGCACTGAGCAAATAATTGCTTCTTTGATTGAATGACTACACTGAAAAATTAGGATAATACTTAGCTCTGGGTCAGACACAAGTAATTGCTTTCTTTCTCTCATGGCAAAAACGATTGTTGGGGAGTGGGTTTTTTTGGTGGGAGGGGGGCAGAGAGGAAATGAAAGATCAAGTTGAGCTTTTCATCTAACTCAAACAAGTTTAAGTTTAAAGCTGGCTAAAAATGTGAAACATCACTTCAAAGCAAAAATTCTCATTTGGATTTTTTTCAGTGCCTCTTCAGTTTTTGACAATCATTTGTTTTGAATTAGACTTAAATTCCTAAATACTTTAGCCTGATTCAAAATAACACTTTTCAACTAATATCACTTGCTGGTTTTCTTCTTCTACATTTATTATTGCCTCCAAGTCCCAGGTTTTGACATTAAGAATAGCAAAGCAGCAGTTTAGAAGCAGAGAAAAGAATGAACTGCCTCGTGATGGACCGATTAATGGTAATACGTAGTAACAATTCCTATTACGGTATGAGTTTCTGAAAACTAACCTGTAAATTGACTCTCTCTTCTCTTTGTCCAGCTTCTGTGGACTGGATGGTACAGAATTGCAGACTGAGCAGCCCGAGGGGACTGACGTCCCTTTGCCTCTGCCCCCAGGGAGAGACCCGGCAGCAGGTCCAGCACAGAAAGCAAAGGGCATGAAGGTACCCACCAAGCACCCAGCTGGTAGCTTGTAGAGCGCAGTCTTTACATTTAAATTCCCATACAGTTTACTGTTGGATTTCTTCCTTCTTAACACTTCTACTTAAACTACCTTGTCGGAGTCCCTATCTAGTAAGATACCTACAGCTGGTATGCTCAAATTGGAAGCTAATTGTTCCATGGGGAAGGGACAAGATGAAAGCTAAAGGTCACCGACCTCTTTTGAGAAGCCATTTCACATTCTTCCTCCCCTTCAGTCATTCCCTTTGGACATGACCTTGTTTCTCTTTCAGGGCTAAGTGTTGCACAGGGAAACAGAGGCTTGACTGTCACTGGATTGAACATAAATTCGTCGAGGGAGGGGAGCAAGGAGGACTCTCCTCTTGCTAGAGCAGAGAATTTCTACAAATCATTGCACAGGCAAATTATCCTAAATGGGGTAAGAAGGACTGTAACAGAAGCAAGGTCACAGCTCCACTCCCTGACTGGTGCTATAAAATGGCTGATGGTGCAAAATCAAGGAGGAATTTCTGCAATGTACTGCGTAAGTTACACATTCCTCCATGCCTCTAGGACCATGGACATTACCCCTGCGGAGCAATGCAGCCATATGCTATCTCTGAGCAGAACTATAATTACGGGACCAAAGGTAACCTGAAAAAATGTTCCCTGTAAAGTTAACTACTCAAAAAACCCACTAAAGTATCTACAGTGAACGTTTTTGCACCATGCATGTGGAATGAATGTTCCAAATATTCACTTAAATCTGAAATCAAGCCAAATGCTAGTCCCAATTTTTAGACTTCTCACATATATCTGTGACTTCACATAAAGTAGAAACAAAAAGCAATCAAGCATCCTAAGGACTTTCTAATTACCCAGCATGGCCTGAACAATGGAAAGCAAGCTAAAAAAGGGATACATGAAAGTCTCAAAGGAAAACCAGGTGCTTCCCATAAGATTTACACACACACTCACAAAACAGACAAGCTGCAAAATCACCTGCATGATTATACAAGGTACCTTTCTACATATTCCCCATATTCTCATCGTGCATGCATGCCATGGTGATGTGATGTTCCCGAGGCCAGGATGATAGCAATGTATTTTGCATCTAGCTTCAAAGATCACATCACATCACGTTCATCTTCTATTTGATATTAAAACTGCATAAAACCTTCTTCAGAGTACATCCTTGTATGCAAATTCCAGCTTGCCTCAGGTGCCACCTGCTAAATCAGACACACTCATTTTTTTAAAAAGAGCACGAAAAGGATTTTAAAAAGCACAGAAGCTTTTTACCCCTCCAGTTATCCTATATTGTACTACTATGGAGCAATTGTTCAGCACAGATAAGTTATGCTGAAATACGTCTTTTTGGATAGCAAAAGGACCTCATGCTTTCAAGCAAGCTTTTCCAGAAGGTAGCAGTACAACGCCTTCCGATTTCTAACTTGGGGCAATAACCTCTAATGTAATTCAAATAACAGGCCATAAAAAGAAGTAAAAAAAGGAAGGAAATTGTCTTTAAAAGTAGTCTTCGACTATCGTAATTCCAATTTGCAACTGCTGCACTACCAAGCAGCAAGGAGGAACCCAATGTGTTTGCCTTACAAACTCACATGGGCTTTTTGCTTCCAACAATAACGGAGAAATCAGCCTATCTTTTGGAATAGAAATATACCACTACCATGTTATAACATAACCACTATGAAGTGGTCTTGGCTAGATCAACACACAGGAAAACCGTATCTGCAGGTGGCTGCAAAGACAGACAATTCTTAACTGGTTGAACAGCTTTGCAAAAAGCTGCATTCCCCTTCAAGGAAACTGGGAAGAATCTTGTTAATTCAAGTATGTCTGAGGTAACTGTGGAGCCATCATCATGGCTCCTTCACACCACCATGTTCCTATACCAAAGGCATTCTCAGTTAACAACATTCTGTGCCAGCTACTCTGCCACTTGATTTTTGGGGACAACTGGGGCAGAAAGAAATTAAGCCCCTGTAGTTTACCTTTATAATCAGGGAATTTTCCACTTGCTGATCAAGGAACGATTGTCAAGAAAAATTAAGACCAAAAGCCAGCTTTACATGTTGGCATGGGCAATGTATAGAACACACAGGAAAGCCTTTTAACTACTGTTAAGCAACAGTATAGCTCAACAAAATCAAAATAAAGCAAGCTAAAAACTCAATTTCTGGTAAGCCTCTCTAAGAGGCTTCATAGAGTCTGTATATTTAAGAGGCTACATATTCTATTCTATTCTATTCTATTCTATTCTATTCTATTCTATTCTATTCTATTCTATGCTGTTGCACTGCATAGAGGAATGTATTATTGAAACTATGACCTGTCAAAACGCAGGGTTACGATTTGACCACGAGGTGGGAGCATTGCTCATCACGCATACCCAGGGCACATTAGGCTTCCTCTGTATGTACTAGCTGTTCAAGATACAAATATCCTGTATATTTCTGTGCTATAACCTGCAAACGTGCATGTTACCACTAGAATAATAAGTTCCCAGGACAAACACAAAAAAAAGAACCTTTTACTTGTCTGTAATTGCTAGCTGAAAAAGAATATTTGAATAAACTGCGTTTTGGTCCCTGGAACAAAGAGTTGCACTGAAAGCTTTGTATTAACACTGCAGAATCTTTTCCCAGTGGGAAAAAAAATAAGGAGGTGGTAGAGATAATCTGTGAAACTGGTAATGGGGAGGAATAATTTTCTCATTTGTTGTCAGTTTTGTGAGCAGAAAAAAATTGCAAAAAAGAAAGTTTGTGAATGCAGACGAAAATTATTTCCATGTGACTGCTTATAATTTTCCATTGAAAGTGTTGAAAGGCAACTATTTCACATGGGAAAATCAGGTTTTCCAGAATGGTTTAATAATGTTCTATCCCACAGGAAATATTTGATGAGCTACTTGTGCTGATGATGTCTTTGATAGGGCTGTGTCTTTATGTGGGAAATGGCAGCCCCATATCTCTTTTCTTGGAACTGAAAAAAAGGGAAGTACTGAGTAACAAGAAGTATTTCTCACAGAAAAAAGCCAATAATATGAAGATTAGATTAACATGAGAAGGAGACTAGTCTACGTTCAAGAGACTTGCACAGGATTTTGAAGCAGTTAAGACCAAAATCTAAGGCATGACTGCAGCTTACATAGCCATCCTCAAGCTAGATTTAAAGTAGTTGGCTTTAGTACGGATAGACTCAGTCGTATGAAGCTCTAGCTAGACGCACACATAGTTCCTCGCTGTCTCAGTGAGCCTGATCCCTGTTTCTAGAGGCAGGCCCACTTAATTATTTTTGGGTAGCTTTAAGGCAACTCTGACACAGAAGCTACATTTCACACCTGTGACTACAGTGTAGACATGCAGCTTCAATGTCTTCGTGTCCACATGGGATAGTTATTCTGTGTGTCCCTGGCCACTTGGTTCACCATGTAGTAGAAGGACAAATGTATTAGAAACATTTTGGCTTGTATGTATTCCAATAACAAGATATTACAATAACTTCCTTTGTATATGCTTAAAAAGCAACTTGGACACAGATCCTGCAAAGATTTATGCAACATATACTCTGCGGCTTTCTTCTCAGGGTGTGGAACGCCTGCGCAGCAGGACAAGGTAGCAGACTGACCTCAACTGGGTGCAGGGCTCTAGCTGATGCTAGTGGGTGGTGGTGAGAAAGCTGAAGCCCTCATGGTAAATCCTCACAAATGGGCACCTGTTTAATACAAACACACCCCAGCTACAGACCGAACAGAGGCTGTAAAACCCAAGGACCCTTGACCCTGCAAAAAGTCCAGGCTGAGCTTCACCCACCAGCAAACTACGTGGTGAGTGCATTATAGCTGTAACCTCAATCTTTCTAACTCCCCCGCTTAATCTTTTTTCCCAGCATGTGAAAGACCATGTACTGGCACATGAGAAAGCATATGTTCAGGTAAACATTTCAGTAGTCTGCAAACAGCTATCTATTATCCATGGATAATGTTCCTTTCTCCACATCCCTCACATGGCTAGTAAGGAGATTTGCTCTGGAGTGAGTAACGGATAGAGCAGGTTGTGCAGTATTTGTCAAACCAGAAGTGCCACCCTAGCACTTCCCTTTCTAAGGCACACCATTCACAATTTTTCTCCTGATTTCTATCAAAGAGATCATTAGCTATAATCTGTCTCTACAGCATCTGAATGAAAAACATTCAGCCTACAAATTGTCCTTGCACGGTTACAGGTGCTTATTGACTGTAATCATCTGGTCCCATGGTATTGGTCTTTTCCCTAAGGGGATGAGCAGAACATTTTCTTACAGAAAATGGGATTCCCAGGTCTACTCTCTTGGCTGGGCTGATGCTCCTGAGTCCTTCTAAAGAAGCCCCAGTCTTTCTGCATCCACCTGGTCCTGCCAGGGCTGCAGCCTTCCAGCACAGCTGCTCCTCAGCCATCACCCACTGCAGCAGGGAGAGTAGCCATTCTGCCCATTAATGCTTCTGCGGCCTTGATAGTTACATACAGCACTGCACATATTCATGAACATCTGAAGAGTCACATGTTGTTTGACTATTTGTGCTTAATTTCTGCATGACCGCAGAAAGAGTTGTGAATGGTACTTGTTCAAGACTGCCTTCCTGACAGACACTTAACTCAAGTGTGTAAATAATATGACCTCTTAACAAAATAATTGAACTTTCCTAAACAATTGTTGCTAAGGGGCCTCTTTAAAAAAAACCAACATATTTATCTGTCTGAAATTAATACATGATTCTAGATGAATTTTTCTACATTTTTAGTTGAGGTATCACATTTTCTTCTTATTTATCACTTTGCTAGAGCAATAGGAATTCTAAGTAATTTCTTAAAAGGAAGCAATAAAAAAACCCAGTATCATTCTAAACTGCAGTACTTACTATGAGGCTGTCTTTCTTGACCATCAAAACAAAGTACTGTATTATTTACATTTAGGAATAGCTGTGTTTCAGTGGATTTCACTGAGACATACACAAAGAAAATGTTAGCTCTAACATTTGTTTCCATTTATTTTGCTACCTAACACTTTAGCAATCATTTTTGGAGCAACGTGGGTTCAGATACTATCTCAGAGCCCTGTGGTACGCAGCTGAGAAGATGCAAAAGAGTAAACATGCCATAGACCTTACAGCTGTTTTTCCAATTTGCTGAGGCTACTAAAACGTCTGTGGACCTCTACACTAGGCTCAGACTTGTTTGAAATTATTCCCAGATGCCCAAGGAACAGTCCTATGGCTTGGGATTGCTTCAGTTCAACAATGTTTCAGCAACATCCCTTTTATATAGCATCCTTAATAGGACCTCTATGCTGATGTGCTCACTCCTACTTGCTTCCCACAGCTGTGGTTCGACAGTGTTTGGCAAATTCCCCCTCAGACAATTAAGTCAAGAAAGCTTTGTGTTTGTATTGGCGTAGCATAACACACAATCCTGAAAAACAGGGAAACCTTGTGCAGGTTTTTTCTTAGCTCTGTTTTTTGCATCTCCCATACAGCCTGTCCTAACAGAGAGCAGAATACAGCCCAAAGAAATTCAGAAGGATAGAACCTCACAAATCCGCGTTTCCTATTAAGCAACTCTAATAATCCAGGATATTTCTTGCAGGCACTGCACAAAAATTGATGGATAAGGCTTATCAACAGAAAAACTAAGTGGTGCTAGGCATTATGTGACAGGGATGATTTTCCCCCAGAATGCCCCAATGGCTTTAGTCGAGTCTAAGGACTGTTTCTGTTAAGTCTGTTTCTGGTTACCACACAATGTTTTGGTTTTAGAATAAACTGTGGATGTTTAGGAAACAATAGATTGCATACAAAAATAGGTGACAAAATGTAATAAAATGTTGTCCTTACCATCTGTTTTCTTTGATTCATCACCCACTCTAGACTGGTCTTTTTTGTCCAACTTACTGTCTTCCTTTAATTCACCTAGAAAGAAGCAATAAGAAACACTATAAACATTTTAATGCAGACTGCAGTTTATTAATACCTGTAACTCAATCAAATTGCAACATCAAAGGAGATTTTCCTTAAGAGAAAAGGTCTGAATTCACAAGGAACTGGATTAACACATTTTCATAGAATACAGCACCAGGCAAAATTTACCTAACTCCTACAGAAAATCAAGCTTTACAATCTACGTTTAAATTTATTCTCATTGTTAACACCTTTTTAAGTGCACATGCAAACTCATACTCCCTCTGGTTGTATGTAGGCTGTTAAAAATCTGAGCATAACCTTCATTTCAAAATCATGACTCTGAAACATTTATGCTTTTAAAGGACTGAGACCCTGCAAGACTTCATCATAAGTCTCTGCACTAAAGAACCACCTTAGATATCCCAAACAGTCCTATATAATTTTGTCTTACTTTCTCTTACCAGTTTCCTTTATCCACAGATTCATCTGGGTTGGTCCTTTGATGACAGTATCGGGGAACAAACAATCATCCTAGATCACTGGCTTGAGTCTCTATAGCAAACCAGGAAAGCAAGGCCTTTGGCAGAGCAATGGTTGACCCAGAATGAAAATGGCAACTTGAGCTGGGGTGTATTTTATGAAGCCAGGAAGGTTAACCAGAGTCATTCTCATTTTCTGTCCTTTATTAGTCATAGAGCAGAGCACATCAGACCTTCCCAGACCTTCCCTTCATTGAATGAGAATGCCAAATGCAAGATCAAATTAAAAATAACTTATAGGGAGACCTCTAGCAGAACAGGGCTCTTTCAGCTGCAGTGTCCAAACAGCAGCAAAGAAGGTGTCCTTCCTTCAGATGTCCAGAGAAGCAACAGCAGCCTGCCCAGATGGGAGCAGGCAGCTTGTCCTTTCCCCCCAGAGGAGTAGCAGTGAATTTGTGACCCACACCTCAATGCAAAAAGCTGTAAAAATCTCACTTCAGAATTTTGTAAATGTGAGGTATGTTACAGGACTGTATTAAAGTAACGCTCATTCCATTTGTATTACTATTTTTGTTACTATAACGACTTCACAGCCTCTGGATCAAGATTATAGGTATTATGTGTTAAAGAGGATCTGATCTGCCTTCAAAATAGTCATGGCCAGTGGATACTTATTTTTGGAACAGCTCAAAAAAGGAGAAATTGTAGAGAAGCAAAGTCTCCCTCTTCCACATCGTGCCCTAACCACTAGAATATTTGTTATTCTTGGATGACAGAGGATTAATCTCTCTCTCCAATTAAGTTTCATCATAGTATGAAGAGGAATGGTTTTCAAATCTTAAAATATTTAACAAGATGGGAAAAACATGTCCTGTTCAGTTCTCATTCAGAGCCAAAACTTTTCATGTTTTTCTTCCAAAGTTCACTGTGTGGGTGACAGAAGAATGAAAGTAAGGTGATACAGGACAAGCAGCAAGCTCCTCAGCTGATCACACTGCCACTGACTTGGGCTCCTTGAACAGAGAGGTATGAGGAGCTCCAAGCAGGGTTGAGGTGTCTGCTTGACGAAGGTGGCCTCTAAAAGAAGGGCACTGTCTTCAGGAAATGAAATGAAAATGTATCTAGCAAAGCACAAAAGTCTTTCGCATTTCCTCCACCATCATACAGCTGATGGTAATGATGAACTAAAAATGCTTTATTTGACTTGCATAAAGAAGTTGCTTGGCCCTAAGTGCATGCAGGAAAAGATGATGAACACCCACACACACATTATTTCACAGTTTGGCCTCTCTGAGAAAGCACATGGGCAGCGAGTGACTGAGAGAGACTTCAAACCCATCTCACAACACAATTTCTGAAATTTCATTGAATATAACTTATTATGAATAGGGGACTTTTGAGTATTGTAATATCTACCCTGCCATACTGCCAGCAGCAGAGCAGAACGACGACCATAATGATCTTTTTGAAAGGGATTACAAAGGCAGAGAAATAATAAGGCAAATACTTTACGATGAGATATTAACATATAGGCGTAAAGGAAGCTGTGGTGAACCCGGAGACATGAATGTTAAAATTCGATCAGTCTCCAAAGACTCTGCAGTGATTGTACCTCATAAAGGCCTTTTCCCATAAATTAAGGAGCAGAATTTCTTTTCCTGAGGAAGACACTAATTTTCAGAAATCATTATAATTCCTTTCAAAGCATTTTTGACACCTGCAGCAGAGAGACATTGCAGAAAAAGGTACTGTCAAAATCACTAGAGCACACTTAACCCCCATATTGTTAGAAGCATGTAAAACAAAGGATTTCAGAAGAAAAGTCTGATGCAGTCTAACTGGGATTTCATATGTCCCCAACCTTTTTGTCTCCTTGGGGAGCCCATTCCTATTCACCCGTGTAACACTGTCAGAAGAAAAATCCCATACGTAACGGAGCATGACAGCTCAGATCCCCATAGTCCTTCCAATCTAAAAAAACCCTAATGATGAAAGGATCACTGGGAAAGGTCAGCAGCGAAGTCAAATACATGAGAATCATATCAGGAATGTTTTATACAGAATTTCTGCCTCTGCTGCCATCTAAACTCACTGCCTGAGCCTGGGACTTTCAAAGCCTGTATGCTCACTCAGGCTTTTTCTAACAGGATGCTTCCGAATCTGAGTTTTTTGCTGGTTTTAGACTGGCTGATACTAGCCAACTTTGTCACAAGTCACATGTAGCTCTCCTGCCATTTTTTTATAATGGCTTCAGGGAGCAGGAGGGAAAGACAGTGAAATGGCCAAGAGACCACTGATCTGTTCTCATGGGTCTAATAATTTTTTTAATGTTTAATGCAATTTTAAAACATTTTTCCACCTTTTTTGGGTGCAAAATGTGATTTTTATTTTAACTCAGTTCTACAGCAAGTTAAAACATTGGAATAAAATTTCTGACAAAAAAAAAAAAACACCTCCAAAAAAAGGCTCATGACTGCCCTAATAAAAAAACTCAGCAAAGGAAGCATAAATAAAATAACTCTTAAAAACAGAGAGGGGGAAAAATCGTCTGTCCCAAAACATATTTATATCTAAGACTCAGTTCAAAGATACCTTTCATTGGCCTTAAAAAGAGTTTATAAGCCAACTTTAGCTTCCCCTCTGTCAGTTACCCAAGCAATGAAGCTGTTCATTGAACCAAGAATATTTGTTTCAGCTTTTAAGTGTGTATCATAACAGGCTGCTTCATTTCCATGACAAAAGTCATTTTTTCCTTTCCTCCAAAAGTGCGAAAGCAGGTATGATGAACCCCATCTTTTATGGAAGAACACTACTTGGGAGTTAATTTACAGATTCCAATTCCCACATGTAGGTGACCATGCCAAAGTCCAAGAAGAGGCTCGGGGCCCAGGACATCCTTTTTCAGGACATCACGTGACCCCATCACTGAAGTGAGATACTGAGTTTAGGGCTGGATTCACATTTCACTGGAAGAACAGAACTCACCATTCTGGACATGCTGTTTCTCTTCTCCCACTGCATGATGAGAGTCTGTTCCCTTATCTGACCTAGGTGTGTTTTTCCCTTGAGAGGCTTCGTGTTTGTTCACCCCAGTTTGCCGAGTCCCATTTACATGATTCTTGCTGGAATCTGTGCTTTTGTTTTCCCCAGGATTTTGTTCTTTGCTGTTCTCTGTCTTTGCTGCTGTGGCATCTTCAGCTGGCTTCTTCTCATCCTTTTCATCTGTTTTGTTTTCGTCTGCTCCCTGATGAGCATTTTCCTCTTCTTCTTTCTTAGCTTTTTCTTCTGCATCCTCAGCAAATAGAGAAGCAAAACGAGGGAAGAAATCATGATTATCAGTCAATTTGACAAGAATGATACAACTCACACATCTAAGTCTACTTCAGCTTTTTACATGCAAACAGCTTTTACTTAAATAAATGTAGGAATTGACTTGACAAGGGAAAAAGAGCACAGGAGAACACTTAAGAAAGTATTCTGAAAAAAACACCCCATGTTGGCCTAAATGTATATTATGTGCATGTCATTTTTTTACCATATAAGGTTCACCTTTGAAAAATGTGTTCCTCAAAATTCTTAAAAGACAAATTAAAAAGAGATATTAGCTGTTGAAGGCTCTAGGGGTGCCAAGGCTAGTTTCATTTTTGACACACAATAATCAGTCAAATGACATTCAGTTTATCTCATACCGTACCATGTAATTCTAAGCACATAAAAAGTCTTGATTCTTTGATATCTACTTTTTTTCCCTCTTGTTCCAGGTTGTTCCAATGCCAGCTTCTTAACCTCTTCCCCTCCACTTACTGTTATCCTTTCTTTATGGCTCTGTCCTTTCTTGGCAGACTAATATATTGCTACTAGTACTTGCTCTTCCATCCAAAAAAAGTCTTACAGGCAATCACAAATATGCAAAGATAGAAATTCAAAAGTGAGTGTTGAACAACAGCATCTCAAAATATTGTCATTCAGAAAAAAAAGTAAATTCACAGAGAAGCCAATTTCCCCATTCAAGATACTGCTCTTGTTCTTATCCAAACCTTGGGTCCTGATGCAACACTTACTTATAGGTTACAAATTACTTTGGCTCCAGGTGTTGAGACAACTACATTTCTAGCCCAGGCTGGGTACAGCACACCCCAACAGATTTAGCTGCAAAGGCTCTGTGTGGCTTCCTGCATCAGACTGGAAAGCAGGACACAACCACAGTCCCTCAGCACAGTCCTCGAGCTAATAAACCTGGCTGGGTGCACACAGACTCTGGGCAGAGACTCCATAATTTTCTCCCTTTTTTCCATGATCAATAGAGAATTAATCTGCAAAAACAGATGAGTAGCTCAACACACACGCAGTTTGGAACCTGTAAGATTACGCAGCTTCAGAGCATATCTATATCCATACTGAGTCTAAGCATTCAGATGTGACTGCCCTATGCCTGTATTCAAGATTTCTGGGTCTGCAATATCCCAGCCCACCCATCACCCCATCATGGACAACCAATTGCACTTTAACTGTGACAGGAATCACAAATAGATGTATCTCCTGGTTTCTGAGAGACTGTGTAAGCTGATAAGCAGATGAACAGATCCTACAAAACACTGAATAAAGTCTACCTTGGTTCTGTGGAAGCATTCTTGACACCTATAGGGAAGATGTTTTGTTCCTTACAGGAGCAGGGTCTTGGTCAGTGAGTAAAAATTACAAAAGAATTTCTAAGTATTTTGTCAAATACTTCTCATGAGTGAATCAGAACCAGTTGTGAGAAAAATGTACCGATGGGATACAAGAGAGAAAGAGGGAAAGCCACCTTTATAAGAAATGCCAATCTATATTTCCTTGCCAGCAGCTAACTAAAGTTAATTAATTTATAAATGAATAAATTATGGCTCACATGAAAATATAATTAAATTAGATATGAGCCTCCCTCACTTTATTAATCATTCCTGAAATCTATGGTAGCTTCCATAGATAGCTCAGCTATGCATGTTGATATTTTCCCTGGACTCTCATGGTATACAGAAGGATTCCTCTCGTTTGCAGATCTGAAAAAAAATGCTGCAATTTGCACCTGAACCACAGGACAGAGATTCGGCTCAGGAGACTGGGGCTTGCTACAGCACCTTTGGACAAGTGCCTCTTGTCAAAATTAGTGTCAGAAAATACTTTATCTAAATGGTGCTTTGCACATCAGGGTGTTTGTTTACTCCGTTTGTTAATTTGTAGCTATTTAATGATGATCCTTTAAGCAAAAAGAGATCAGTAATAAACCCACTTACTTTGCCCACACAGTCCAAGAAATTTTCTATAAATACCACACTCAGGATAAAAACAGCTCAATGATGCTTCTAGGATCAATGCCATTACCAAAGGGAATACAGTATTCTACAAATCATTTAATACTAATAATAGTAATAATAATAATGATAGATGGGTTTCCTTCCCTTCTAATCCCCAGTTGCTCTTTGTTATCAATCAACAGTTAAATGCTTTATCTGTCTTCTCTTAATAATTCTTATTTTTATTGGCAGAGCATCTTGATGCGTTGCAAGACACTGGTTTGACAGGGGTCAGCAATTTAAACTCCCGCTGTGCAGCAGGCCCTGCTGCATATGGCTAAGACAGGTAAGGCAGTTGGAGACGGGTGCAGAGACTTGCTGCACGTCAGGAGGAAGACAGCAGCTGAGCAAAGGTTTTGATGCGAGGGCTCTGGAGTCCAAGAACAGTTCCTTAGTCCCCAGCCCATACAAGGGTATGCTGAGCCATACGTTTGGACAGATCTTTCAGGATAAAAAAATATGTATGCTTGTACTGCTAAATGCACCGAGAAGCACAGAAATTATGTGAAAGTCAATGAATTCAGATGAACAGAAGCTGAGACTGCTTTCTGAATCTTTGACCCATAAACCAGGTACCTGATCCAAGTTATTGGTGATGAAGTTTGGCAAAAACATAAAGTAAATCAACTATTCAGGGCTAAAGGTTGTCAGAAAGGTAAAGATAAAATGACCTACTCAAGGGCTCCCATGTCTAATAATGCAGACTGGTGAGCTTTCTGCTTTCAAGTGATCAACTAATTCTTCCATAGGCTACCCTCAGGAGCTACTAGAAGGATTTTTTTTATGAGGCAATTGAAAATAAAATATTTTCCTCTCCAGCTAAAGTATTAATAACCAAACACTTATCATCAGGATATTCTGTAAAGAATGGATATGAAATACTGCATCAATACATATTACCAGTAGCAGCATTAACTAAGCAATGTGTGCACATCCACTTGAATCATAACTTGACATTTACATGTGCACATTTAGAAAAAAGTCTTTATGCAAAGCAGTCACTGCAAGTGGGTACAAAGCACATTTAAAAGTTAAATAGCTAGAATCTATTATGATCTACTCTATATATTTGTTTTAGGTGAAATGTAAGATATGTTTTATTTATTTCCCCACAGGTCTCTCTTGCATATAGGATTTTTACCTAGTAGATCCTTAGTAGACAAGCAAATATGTATGGTACATGTTGAAATGAAATCCTTAAAACCAGTTAACTGTATTGCCTTCATTCACTTAACACTCCTATACTGTGAGACACTGACCATGTTAAATGCTTTGCTTGTTTGGTTAGCTTTAATTTGCTTGGTCCACAGAGAACTGTGAAATAGTAAATACCAATTTAAAAATTAAAAAAAAAGCTAAAAGAAGCCCCTGGCAAATAAGCCGATTTTGAATTATGTTTTTGTCTTCATTTTCATGGAATGCCTAGAAAGGCTTTTCCTGAATGGCAAGTTTTAATCACAAAGGAAAATTTAATTTGAATAATAATGTGTGCTTTCGTGCACCTTTGGACAGGCCTTTCAGTTGGAGAGGAACAATCTGCTCTGGCAAACAGAACTACACCAAATCTTCCATCAGCCCTGAAGCCAAGGCCACATAATACATCAAAATCGAACTCCTTCCATTTATATGAAATACAACGGCTCCATTAAATAAGGGTTTGAGTAACAAGCATTCAGCTCAGAGAAGAAATTGTATCACAAACAGTTTCATAAAGAAAAAAAAATTAACCAGTGATACATTCCTCCTTTTTTGGTTCCAAAGCTGATCTAAATCACCCCATGGCTCAAGGAGACCTTGGGCAATCATCCAGCCCGGGGCAGCAAGGGGCAGTTATACCTAAGTCATTCTCAACAGATGGCTCTCATTAGTCCCAAAAGATCTCCAACAATAGACATTTGCCAATGTCTAACCTATTATCAGGTTATAATTACCTGCCAATTTTTTCTCCTCTTAACAGCCCAGGGTATTTGAATAAAAATGTAGTTCCCTTATTTTGCAGCTGCAGTAGTCTTCAGAAAACTGCTTTGAGCTATAAACCTTCTCAGCTATAAACAACAGTTATCATCACTTGCATTGCTGTACTCTGTATTGTCTGCAACTAGTCCATATGTTTCCTGAACTGCAGTGGCCAAAACTGGACACAGCACTGCTGTGGGGGCTTTGTTACCACTGGAAAGACAGGAACAATGCCAGAGGGGTCTTAGAAGCAAGGTCTGTTTTGGGTTTTTTTGGGGTTTGGGTTTGGTTTTTTGCGTTTTTTTCCAATAGCATGACAATATTGAACCCTGGTCAACTTGCAACCAACACAGCCCTCATATTCTTCTGAAATATTTGCAGTCCCTCCCAGATTGATGATATCATGAGCATTTGCAGCATAGTTCCCAATTCATTACCCAAGTCATCACTAGAAATATGAAACCAGCTGTGAATCCAGAATATCCTGTCCTTCTCCCCTGAACTATCATCCATACCTCTTTCAATCTTAACAGTGAACGCTGATAACCTATCTCTACAAATGCTGATCCAGCTATTTTTGCAGCCACCCTGAGTCTGACTCATGACTTTAGGGGACCTCCCTTACAATTATTTTTTTTCCTCCCATTGTCCACATCCTCTTCATTATTTACACTTACACCACGTAAGAAGAGTATAAGGCACAGATGAGTCACAATATTCCTATCTTTCTGAATTCAGTGTACATTGTTGACCTTGAAAAGCAGATTCTTTCAAACTAATAGTGCTTACTTGGAGAATAATTTGATTGAAGAAGAGCTTGAAGAAGAAGAGGTCAAAAGAATTTTTATTCTTTCACTAAGAAGCCTGGCTGTTACCTTTGGTGGCTTGCGCTTTCCATTTCTCCCGGTTCTGCTGCACCACCTCAGTCCAGGTGGCTTTAAAACATTTGAAGTCCACAGTGAGTATGGAGCAGTTGAGTGAGGCACTTCCTTCGGACCCAGTGCTCTTAACACTTGATCTTTTAACTTCGGAGGGACTAATGCTATTCAGACTGGGACACAAGACCACAAAACACAGAAAAAGTCAGTATCCCATACACCCAAATACAGCTAAGAAGAAATAATGACTGTAAGTCTAGATAACTTAACAGAGTCAACAAGGAAAAACAAAAACTAAGCTTGAATCCCTCATCCTCCCCTCCCTCCCTCCCACCCCAGGGCAACCGATGTTAAAGCAAACAGCACAACCTGAGCCAGTATTAGAAATAAAGGGCAGCTTTTCCCTGCTTATTTTTTGGTATCTGTAGTCCCTAAGAAATAGAATCACTCAAAAGTGTTCCCATTACCTTTGTTGTGCATGTTCACTCCCTAAATATTCATTGGAGAGTCAGACAATTCTAGAAATCAAATATGTCAAAGTAGGAGCCTCCTAAAATTCACCAATGGGAGCCATTAGGCACAGGACACGAGGCCAACCTTTGTCCAGGGCTTGGTGACCTCAGCTGAGGCTGAAATCAGGCACTCATTTCAGTTACAGACCCTACAGTTGTCTTTCAAGGATGGACACTTCATTGTGCACATTTTAATAAAGGCACCAAGATAACTGACATAGAAAGATATTAGCGCTTGCTCTTTGTGTAACAGCCCAAGAGTAAAGAAGTCACGTGGGAGAGGGAATCCTGACTTGGTAGCCCTACTTGAGGGAGCACTAGCCATGTGGCATTTGAATCCCAAGACACACTCTGTCCATGAAACTATTAAAAGAGTAGTTTCTCTACAACAGTAGAGCAGGTTGAATGGGCCAAGACTCCTTACACCTGAACTCCAGGTGAATTCCGGTGGTCACATTTGTGTAACCCTAAATATTGTCATTAAAGTGTGCTTATACTTCCAAGTCTTCTTTTGTATTTCAATCCCATTTATACTTCTAGACATGAAGAACTGAGTGCCTCCCAACAACTCCCTCTACCTTCTCTTTGACGTTAGTGACTGAGAGAGCACTAAAGTTCACCTGATTGCATGGCTACAGCCATTTGTGCTCACTGCCTTTGGAGGCATGGCTCAGGTTCATGCCAGCCTCCCTCTTTGCCCTCCTCTGAGCTGGAGTTTCCCTGCAACAAAGTCACGTCACAAGGTGATTGCGGTGCCGGCAATGTGGATATGGGGCTTTAAGCCACATGGAAGACATATACTGTGGAGGGGAAACTAGGGGAGTTGGGCACAATGGCAGCATGTGCAGAGTGAAGGGAGAGGGCGCATGGTTATTTACCTGGAACGCCTGAACCCGGACATGCCAGAGCGGGAAGCTTCGTCGATGAGTGGAGTCACAATCTTCTCGGTCATGTCGGTCAGCACAGTAAAAGTGGGCTCCACGATGAAATCAATGAAACCTGAGCAGAAACGCAAGCAGAATCAAACAGGCAAGAGGAGGATTTATATGGAGTCACTGCTCCAGTGATCGCAGACAACTACACTGTAAAAGACACAGTAAAAAAATTATACTTCGAAAGAGGGATAGGCAAATACTAGAAAGGGAAAACGGAGTTATACATTAATCCCTGACCCAAGAGCCTGGATATAGCATGCAATAAAAGGTACCTACTTAAACACTGGAAAGAAACTGTGGCAAATCAGAACATAAACAGATGCATCAGAACTTGTTCTATAGAGGGAGCGTGATATTTAAGCCAAATTCCTAGCAGATTTGCATAAAACCCAGTTTCAAAGATGAACTCTCTAAAAGCAGAAAATTAATATAACAATAATAATACTGGTATGCTTTGCTGGTATAGTTACATGCAAACCTCCCTTACTGCATATCAGTGGGTTGCTGTGAATATTCTCTCCTCAGTGCTTGGCCACCTTCTTGTTGATAATAAACCAGATTTAGATGCTTCCCCTCCATTTTTTAATATAAGGAAAAGAAAAAAAAGAAAGGGCCAAATAATTTCTACTTCAGTATACCATTTGGCAGAGATGAATACAGGTCTGATCTGAATGTTGGGAAGGGCAGACTAAAGGGCCCTGTGGCCATAAGCTCATGAGATGAAGGAAAACCCAAGTTGCATGGAAAAAATGTGAGAGTGAGGAGCTTACAGCACCTTACACCTTCCCCTAAATTCTCACCCGGGGCAAGGGCTATTTCTTATGTTCATTTTGGCACTTCACTTAGCAAATTTCTTAGTGCTGCATGTAGCCAAGCAAACAATGATGTCCTTAAACCCTCCTAAGGCACATTGGGATTCAGGTCTTTCCCTACTGTTACAATTTTTAAAGAGTTGGTAATTATCAACTATTAATTATACATTCATAATATTATCATTTCTCTGACTGGGTCATGATAAGTTTGTATGACAGACCCTGGTGATTCTAGGTGATAACAGAACAATAAAAGCAGAAGAGACCACATGGGCCAGGCACCTGAATTCAGAGCTACTTTGATACACATCTGGAGTGCAAAGCAGTTGAGCGTCCTCCTAGTTCCATTTACCTCCCTTGATTTTTGCTAAATTTCTGAAAGGACGGGTGATTAAATGTATTTTCATGCCTAGCCAAATTAAAAATGTTACTTGCAAGTTCTCAGAATTTCATACTAATGTTCTGTAAATCTGGAGAAAATATGCATTCAGTCTTATCTGAACATCTGAATCATGTGCCTCCGTAACACTGAGACAGTCTTATCTATTTAAATTTAGGGAAAAAAGAACTCCCTTCCTCCCAGGGAGTTAATCAGAAATGTATGCAGCATAAAGCCACGACAGGAAATTGTGTGCTAGATCACAACCCCGATAATCCCAGCAAACTTCATACAATTTTTTAAAACACTGGAAATTGTACTGACTGAACAGCATTAAGTGTGCCACAGGAATCCTGAGGATAGAGAACTTGATTTGCACATATGTGTGTGTCTGCCTGTCTATACGTCTCTTCTATTCCCCTTCACTCAAAAAAATTTTTACCTCTTAATGACCAAAGAAATGCAAGCCATGGTACCTTGTCACTTCTGCTTGGCAAGTGTTGTGGTTTAACCCCACTTGCAGGAGTTGCTGCCAAAGACTGAGAACTCCTCCCTTTTTTCCAATCCCTTTGTCAATGGCCTTATCCTTAGCAAGGGATCCTAGCTGCCAGGCTTCCTTACTCTCTAATTCCTGACTACTGGCCCCAATATCCCAGCATCAGAGTAACTAGCTGAGAATGAGCTCACCTGGTTGATGGCTAAAATCTTTTTGCATATCTCGCAGATCACTTAGGGATAGGGATCGGGTGGTTTCTGTCTCATTTATGATTTCAGTCTCTTCCTCCTCCTCTTCTTGTGACTGCTCTGTTGCACAACAGGCTGCCTCTTCTGATTCTTCCTCCTGCTCCCTCTCAGGAGAAGCTTCTTCATCCCTTACTAAACGAGCTGACTTCAGCTTCCATTGTTTCTTTTTAGTTGTACGGGCGACTGATATAGTGACTGGTTTAGCCATAGTCTCTGTTGTATGTTTTCCCTCTCTTTTCCCTGAGGGTGCTGCATAATATTGAGCAGTGTTTGGTAGATGCTGCCCAGGACCAGCACAGCGCGGTAAGTTGTGCCTCTTTGGGGTACCCATGGCATTTTTTTTTCAAGCATTCTATCAATTCATCAGGATCCTGCAGTTTTTCAGGAGTGAAGTTCCAGACCATTGGAGGTGAGAAGTTCTCTAGATACCTGCCCATATTCTCCCACATGCCGTGCCACCCATGACCATACTCTCGCAGAGCCTGGGTCATATTCCTAAACTGCTTGTTAACCTTAGACAAAACTGAAGCAATATTCCTAAGAAATACCAATAGAAGTATTTTAACTATCCAAGATGCTCAAGATACTAAGAAGTTATTGTAACGAGGGAGAAAACATCACAGAAGAAGGTAGCGAAGGTGCCATTCTGTATTTCCTCCACAAAAAACCTCTCAGAGGAAGAAGTATCATTGTTAATTGTCTCCATGAGATGGTACCCAAGGTACAGTAGTGGCTTCAGTCCAGAGCCCAAACACCAGGTTAAGCTCAAGGTCAGTGTTTTAATAACAAATCTCCCAGGCAAAACATCACTAATCACTACAGAGCACAGCAAACTGCAAAAGCCAACACCAATCTTTAACATGCACAGCAGAAAAAAGAGCATGGCACAGATCAGATAAACTAATATTGAGAACAGATAAATCAATATCGTGACCCACAACTGTTAACAGATATAAATCCCTTCTAATATGCTCTGGTCAATCTGTTATTATCTCAAACCCTTCGTACCCCACGCTGGGCACCAAAAAGGACTGTCGTGGTTTAACCCCAGCCGGCAACTAAGCACCACACAGCTGCTCACTCACTCCCCCCCACAGCAGGATGGGACGAAGAGAATTGGAAGGGTAAAAGTGAGAAAACTCGTGGGTTGAGAGAAGAACAGTTTAATAATTGAAATATTATAATAATAATAACAGTAGTAGTAGTAGTAATAAATTGTAATGAAAAGGAAAATAACAAAGAGAGAGAAATAAAACCCAAGAAAGACAAGTGATGCAAATGAAAACAATTGCTCACCATCAATCAACCGATGCCCAGCCAGTCCCTGAGCAGTGGCCCCCGGGCCCAGCTTCCCCCCCAGCTTTATATGTTGAGCATGACATCAAATGGTGTGGAATATCCCTTTGGTCAGCTGGGGTCAGCTGTCCTGGCTGTGTCCCTTCCCAACTTCTTGTGCACCTCCAGCCTACTCACTGGAGGGGTGGTGTGAGGAGCAGAAAAGGTCTTGACTCTGTAAACACTGCTCAGCAATAATTAAAACATCTCTATTATCAACACTGTTTCCAGCACAAATCCAAAGCATAGCCCCATACTAGCTACTACGAAGAAAATTAACTCTACCCCAGCCAAAACCAAGACAGCAAGTAATACCACTGCCATTTGCTCCATCACCACTAACAACTCTGACACATGGAAATCTCTGATATCAGATGCATGACTGTGTCACCAACTTCAGCAGCGGGGTGGTGGGATCTTCTTCCTGAGATACTCAACATTTGCACGTAAACACAAGGTCCAGCTGTAAGCGTCTAAGAAACAAGTTTTCCCTGGGAGAAGTCTTGCATGTCATCAACAAAGACAGGCAGAGGTGGCACAAGGGACCACAGGTAAACAAACTCAAAGACCTAGGATAACTTTTCTTTGATAAGTGGTATTTTTTCCTCTATTGCCTATAACATGAATAAGTTATTCAACTGTGCTACCTTAAAATGGGGATTATAATAAAGTTGGGAAACATAATCTGCTACCGTAGAAACAAAACTTAGGACTTTATTAATAATTATGTCACTTATGCCATATTCCCAAGTGCCTCCCTGCCCCTGTGTTCTCTTTCTTCTTATCTAAAGACACTGTGATTTAAATATGGTGGTTTAGTTTGCTCATTAAAACCCCTGAATATCAAATAATGAACCTGGGTTTTAAAACCCAGTAATGCTAATGACCATTTTATCATCCTTTTTCTTATTCAGTAGAATGAGTGTGGTAAGTATTTCTGTACCTCAGTGACTAAGATGATTTTACCAATTAACACTGCATGCTGAGTGTAGATTCCAGGCACGTGCCTAGTGTTCATTCATTCCACCTGAGAACGTCACCACAGCAAACACTGGCTAGAGGACAGTTTCCCTAAAGCCCACCACCAAAAAACCAAAAGAATCATCAGCATGCACCCATCAGCCTTTATCCAATGTTTTTTGAAGCTGTAATTTTCTTTCTTGCCAGCCAAAGGACAAAAATAAAAGGCTGCTGCAAAAGACTGCAATGACAACAAAGGCTGATCTCCAGTCAAACAAGCTTCCTACAGTCTGAGACAGACAGAGAAGCTTTAACTCCTGATATTCTTGTTGGGAAATACAAGTCTTGGCCTAGTTTTCTTTGCAGTTCGTTTGTCTCCCCCACTCTGATAAGCAGCCTGACTTCTGGACATGAATCTCTCCTGATTTCTGCACTTCACTGTGCTACAGAAATATTTACCACACTCATTTGAATGAAGAAGAAAAAGGATGATAAATAGGTCATTAGCATTAACATTAATAGGTTTTTAAAACACAGGTTCATTATTTGATATTCAGGTTTCTTTAATTATCAGTTTAAACTCTGAACAATTTCTTCACAAACTGAAGCAACAGGAGAGAGACACATTCTTTCTTTTGAGGAAGTTTCTGCTGTTAGATTCCTTCATTTCCATGGAAAAAGTCCATACTGCAAAACCTTCAGTCTGCATTTGTGAAAATCTTTCATTAATAGAAATGCTTGCCCACTGTTGTGGCATCTGCAGTGACCTTAGAGCAGCAAACCAGCAACCACGAACAAGTCCAGTCACCAGAACAGGATTTCTAGGCTCTGTCCCTGACAGAACCAAGAGCACAGGTTTGTTTCACAAAGGACAGAGGGGTTTTTTTTGTGGGAACTGATGGCTGCTTGCTGCAGATAATAGCACGATTTGGAATTGAATAAGAACTTACTTTTGCAAAGAAATGTAGTAATTACTATTCCAGGGAACAATTTGTTAGGCTATTAACCAGGTAAATAAATGAATGGGAACAGATTATTTGTCTGAGAATCTAGCCTACAACTTTGAAAGCCTTACCTCAGCAGATAGCCAGAAAAAATAAGATATTTTGATTTAACAAAGGAGACGTTACAGAAAGACACTGCCAATATGTGCAGCAGACTGAGAAATGAAAATTTTATAATGTTAGAAGGCAAGATTTATAGAGTAGCCTATTAATGTCAACAGATTACTAAACTGCACAAATCGAATATGACAAATAGTATATGACTAAATAAGGCTGCCTTTGCATACTGATGAATGCCTCTTTTATAAGATGGAATTGTGTTGGTGATGGTTTAATTCATCATTAATTTTGCAGTGGCTTGACACAAGGGGCATTGGTGCAGAAGTCTCTTGGCTCTCCTGGCCTTCCTGAGCAAAGGAGCACAAAAGAGGAGGACAAGGAAAATTGGTTTCCAAGCACACACAACTCTGTGTAGAGGGACCCCGTGGGAAGCACAACTCCTCTTCCCTGTAAGGAGTGAGGGACATATCTGAAAGCTGATAGAAGGGATGTGGAAGAGAAGTCTCTACATGCACTTCCCTCCATACTAGCCAGAGAGAGAGAGAATTTATCTTCTCCCACAACACAGCAGTAGGTGTAGTCTGCCCAGGAGCCCTTAACATGGGTTTTAGTTGAGACTGCAGCACATCAAGTTTGCTGCTGCTTCCGTACACCAAGCTGCTGGCAGAACACAAACCTCCTCAGCAGTTCCACTGCACTCTACACACCTTCCCACTCTGCTGGGTTACCATTGCAGAAGAGTAAACGCTACAAGTCTGGCAACCAGGCCAGGCTTGCATAGGGCTTTTCAAGTTCACATTCTTGGCTGAACTGTCTGAACTTCCAAAGCCAGAAAAATCTGGGATGGGGTCCCTCGGAGAATGGCTTGCCTAACAGGAACAATGAAATAATTTTAAACAGAAACGGCTCTTAGCCACAGATATGAATCTGAACTTTCCTAGGTTCAGGGCTGTCTTTGTCTTGTGCTTTGAGACAAATTTCATACTTCGAATTTTTTTGTTTTCCTTTAATACACTCTCTCTCTTTCTGCTTCTGGACTCAGTTCCCTCATTTTTACGGTCCATGTTATCTTTCTTTTATTATTCCATTTGGCACCCTATTCTTCAGTCGAGGTTAGATCATGTTCTTCTGCCTACTTTACCTGCTTCCTAGGTATAAAAATCCACCCACAAATCCCCCTTTTCCGTTGTCCGTTTTTGCTCCCAGCCTCCTGAACAGTTTTACTTTGCTTAGCTCCTCTTGTTTTCTCACCAAATACCAGGCTTGTTGCCTCATCCTTCTACTTTTTCACTCAATAACTGGAGGAGAGGTAGAGAAAGCACTGTTGGTGAGTCTGTAAAAAGATCTCTGTTTCTGAATGGGTGGAGCAGAAAAATGTTTGCTATTTGCTTGGCTTCAGTGAAAAATATTGGTTGGCTTGAAGCACTGGGAGGGAAGGGGTGGGAGGAATAAATGGAAAAACACACAATAGATTTTGCCCAGGTCATCAAAGGGACTGACATCACATTTTCGTATCCACCAATGATACTCATATCACAACATGTTGCCGTGTGCGCCTCATTGTCACAGCCCAGAAAACCATGTAGTAGTGTCATAACCAGGCACTGTAGTCATCTTTGCAGGCACATCAGAGGTAACTTGGTTACTGCATGGAACCACCACCATAAATTTAATGGTTCCTCAGCTTTGAGTTGTTGATCTGGGGAAAATAACACCATTGTGCTTTATTTCCTCTCTTTAACATAGTTCCAAATGATGAGAGATCACCATGATCTTAGCTTCACACGGAGGAGTAAGTTTTGCTTTTAAGATGCTACTTTGCATGAACCAAAAAGGACGTACCTATTTGAGACTGAGCAACCATAGTAGACTTGCGATCACACAGTGGAGAGAAGGGAAGCCCTAGTTCTGCTTCTTTGTCACCCTGGAGAAACAAAATTGAGAAGAAATTAGAAAAAGACAAGACACATTGCACTTTGATATCTTAGGTCACAACTGTAAAAGCCTCTCATTTTACTTTCTTTAATTAAGTTTTGATTTTGGTTTTGGGGTTTTTTTTGGTTTTTTTGTTTTTTGTTTTTTTAAACACAAATTCTGGAGAATTTGAGTCTGGCTGGAAAAGTTGTAGTCCAAGCAGAAGTTGGCAAATTCAGCATCTTGATTCCAGTGACTCTTTCCTCAGAGCTTTCCCTGCCTGCTTGGTACTTCTATGCACCAACTAAAAACCCCCTTGAGCACAAGAACACCTCTCACTGCAGTTCTCCAGAGAATCCAGCAGAACTCAGTTCTCAGAGCAAACCTTTCAAGAGAAAACATCAGTGTCAAGACTGATTTTTCAGAGCTTGCACTTCTTTGCATGTCTATTTTAGTCTTTCAGATAAGGAATTCACAGGTCATGGGTGGCCAGATGCAGATTACTTTTTTCTTCCAAAGGAAACACTGACGTTGTCAACATTTTACGTAAGTGCTTAAGTACCAAAGTCCAAACACGCTTTCCAGCCCTCAGAACTGAAAGTCCTTTTCTAACATCACAAAGTGGTGCAGAAGATCAAGTGTTACAACCCCATTTTTTTCCAGTCTTTCAAGCTGCATATTCTCAAAAAGCCCTTTAACTTGGTTCAGTCACTCCATAACATATTGCTTTATGCTGAGAAGTTCTACAGGATGACATAGTTGCAATATTCCCCACTGAGCATTCAAATCTAAATAGCCTGCTAACTATACCATAGAATCAATTCCTTAAATCAGCAGCTCACTTTAACTGTGCTGAACTTCTTGCCAGTGTTCTGACTAACGTCAAATGGAAGCTAAAATAGCCAGCCAACTAATCAGGGAAAAACTTCTGTAGGCATAAGAAGAGCTGAATCCTTCTTTTTGTTAATATAACATACATGAAATGGGGGCACAAGTCCTGTTAGAGTTTTGGATGGAACAATAAGCAATAGTATTCTTCTATTTCAGAACAATTCTGCTTTATGTTAGGAGTCTGATATACAAATATCAGAGTAAAATAGAAACCAAACACTGAAATATTTTCAAGTCACGTTCCTGTACTGTGTCTGCTCCATCTCTCAGGAAAAACACCTCTCAATGCCAGCTCTTACCTAATCATCATTCTTCTCTTACTCCTTATGCCTCTTAAAAACCCCAGAGCCTAATTTTCTTCAGGAAGGAACCCCTAACTGCCTTTCTGACTCCTCAGAAAGACAGTTGACTTCTTCTAAGCTGTTTGGGCAGCTCCCTCATGGCTAGCTAAAGTTCATTAGTAAAACAAATGAATTCATGCGAGATGTTTGCTTTAAGAGATGCTCACCGTAGCTGCTGAATGTAAAAAAACAGTATTGTACTTACAAGCATCATTCACACCTACAGCATAGTTACTTGGTGTAGAAGACCTGTGTCACATCACAAAATACTTGAAAACCAATAGGGCTGGGGACCTGTACTGATATAGGTTTACTCAGGCTTTATGGCTCTGCAGAGCACATAATAGAAAGGACAGGAGAGGGTCTGCAAGTGAAGAGCATAAGGAAATAAATACCTAATCTGAGGCCAGCCCAGTTTCTTATCACCATGGTCCCCTCTGGCTGGTGGTACTTCTCAGCTTGTGAGAAGAGTGTGTGTTGTTCTTCTGCTGCCAGGTAGGGATGTATTTATTGATCTAGTACTAAATAATTTCAATGAACACACATCTATGCTTCATAGTAAGTTTAAGGGTTTTTCTGATGAGGGTATTAATACTGCATCTGAATTTGGAACTAGAATACAAGTTTTATGTAAAGCTTTATCTAAAAGTGGAGGCATTTATCGTTCAAAACTAAAGTAAGATTTGTTGGCTAAACTGAAATTTTCCTTATGAAAATACAAAATAATAATTTTGTCTTCATTACATGTGTAAAACAGATCAAAACTTGGGCTTTTTGTGGTCTCATATCTAGCTAATCTTAATTCCCTCACCAGTCTTTAGGGGAGTATAATTTTGAGCTAGAAAAGCATAAACATGCACAGAGTTTTCCCTAAAATGTATGTGAAAATCATCCTACTTGCATGAGCCTCCTGTGTGGCAATACAGAGACAGCTGCAGGTATGATTGAACTGCTTCCACCTAGTAAAACCATTCTTGGTTTGAAAAACAAATTAAAGAATTCATTTCAAAGCAAATTCTTGCAATGTCCTTATTAAGAAGGGATTCCCACAATGCCTTTAAAAACAGATGCCATTTAAAGAAACTGTCAGAAGTTTTTTAAAATTGTCATATATTTTTCTTTTTTGCATTCAGATTTACAATAAAACATTAAGTTATTGAACTCTGGAGGGAAATTAAGCACTTAGTTTTCACTTAGTTTAGTAATTCATATTGGTGAAAACTATCCTAAACACTCCTAAGTGCTCTGTTTAATTTTACTTTTTTTTTTTTTAAGGCAGCTCTTTAAATGTTTTTAATTAGTCACTTGGGGAGCTTACAGCTATCACACAGAGCTTAATGATTTGTCTAGATTTGTGGGTCTGTCAACAGGCAGTCCACTGTGAGCTATAAACTAGATCAGTTCACTTCATCTAAAGTAAGGGTAATGCATTTTTCACATCTACCCCAACAATATAAGTACAGTTCTATAAAGTACAGCTACCTAAATCTGTTTTCTATGGTTCTACACCTAAGTAGAACATCACATATTCTATATTTTGCTAATTTGAAGCATGCATTAGCTTCCCAAATTAGAATTTCTACTATGTAGAACAGAAAATCTGTTATCTATAGGCAGTGTATCAGACACTAACTTCCCAAGAGGCATAATAGCCAGTGCTACTGGTGCTAGATGAGAAAGCTTAATATCATTTAGGAGGTTCCTGAGAAAATCAGAGAAGAAGGAAAAGATCTACGTTCATATTTTCCTACTTCCTTGCCCAATCCTACGTATTCCCTCTGTGCTGCAGAAATGCAGAGGAACTTCCCTAGCTTTACCTGTCTGAAGAACTCCTCTAGCAGAGACATGGTCCAGCGATGATGGAGATCCCAGGCCTTGGCCGGATGACTGATATCTGCTGTATGCAACAACAGTGATAAGGCTTTCGGCTTGTCAATTCTGAAAACCCAAAGGATCAAACAAATTAATTGTCTGCTCTTGCAGTGGAGAATGACAAAAATCTCACCTAAGCAGGGAAATGAGGTCATTAGAATCTTTGGCGAGGATATTAATGGAATAATTTCTGTGTTCATAAAATCAGACAACTATGAAAGACTGTCTAATTTCTCCAACATATACCATTCCTTTTGCAACAGAGACACTACGAAGTGCAAAAAGAAACTTTGCTCAGCCTTGCTGAGCTCCTTTCCAGGCTTGCTTGTGTGCACAAGCAGGCTTGAAGAGCTGCTGTGTTCCCCATTTCAGCTGGGCTGCATTTTATGCAGCTCAAAAGAAAAGCTGGTCCCTACCATCTTACTGCAGTAAACAGTTAGGATCTGGTCTCAGGGCCACTGATGAGTCTACACAGTAACTGCTAAATGTTTCACTGTGAGAAAACTAGTGTGAGGTCAGAAGGCGACCCTTGCATTTGCTTCCACAGAACAAAAAAGGCTGGCAATTTCTTAAAACCATGACCTGAGAGGCTAGCCCAAGAACCCCGTAAATAATGCTTTCTTGGGATGGGTAGTCTTGGTTTTTAATTCCAGCTTTTGACTGTCTGAAATAGCTGGAAGAGTTGTAGCTTCTGAGAGGACCAAGCAGCTGGCCACACTCTGGTCTGATACAGGTATAATTCTGGGATGCTCTGGACAGACCTGTGTCCAGGGTGAAAAAATGACCATAACTCAGAGCTTTCTGCAGTATAAAAGGAACTTTAGGGGGAAGAGCTGTGGACAAAATATTACAGCTCCCAGTGGCATACTGGGAAGACGAAAAGGCCTTCCCCATACTGCTCCATCTGTTGTCTTCTAGTCCTTCCCTCAGTGGATCTCAAGTTGTTTTCCTCTGTCCTCTGGTTATGGAGCAGGCCCCTTGCAGAGGTGGCAGCTGATACCATCTGCAGAAGGGCAATGCGTAAGTTGTGTTCTACAGATCTTATAACCTTGAGTCATACTTAAGCTGTAGAGGTCACTCAGCTGGATCATGTCGTTGATGTTACCCTGATATGCAAAGGAAAATGCCCAAGGAGGCTTATCCCAACATGGTGACCTTTGCAAGCTTTGGTCCACCAGCACAGAATAGAGATGTGCTCATAGGGGGGTGCCAGTCCACTCTTAAGTGAATTCATTCAAAATTCAACATCAGAAAGAGAATCTATGTGGACATCAAAGAGAGTGAGGGCCTCCGGAGAGGTGCTTTTGAAGTCAAACACAATGGCAAAGCACCAGCTGAAATGCAGCCCCTCACTGCACAGTGTTGTGAAGTGACTCACCCTTCTGGCTGCTGCAAAGCATTCTTCATGGCTTTGATTTGCTGGAAGTGACAGGACATATCGGTGGCCAACACCATCTCAATCACTAGAGCTCTGAATTCCCTTTTGCATGGCATCATGATGAAAGGAGCAAGGAAAGAGAAACACAAAAACCAGCATCAGACACACTCCAGTTTCTTTTGTTATCTATCTGCAAATTATTGACAGTACTTCTGCCTTTGTATGTCACTCTTGCCATTATCTCTCTTTCAGGGATGGGGAAGACGATGAATGATTTTCTACACAAACACAGGAGTGGGAAGGCTGCAAATTAAGCCAGGTGGCTAATCCTTGCTAAGAGATATCCTAGATGTTTTTTGAAGAGCACGTTAGTATTAGTACTCCTTTTTCAATTAAGCAGAAACCTCTTAAATTGATTTTATAGGGCATTCTTAGAAGGAAGTAAAAAGACTGTTTAAAGCCTCGGCACGAATCAGGTGAACTTTTGAACCTGAACCTCTATCCAATTGACTAAATCTGGTCGATACCTATGTTGAAAGTTTAGTCATATTATTAAAGGAAAACCAGCATGTTAAAAAAAATCTCCTAGTATGTATGATGCATATATGCAGTCAAGACCTTTCAGAACCTGCATTACTTCCCTGATATTATTAATTCAAACTATTCCTGTATGAATTTGTTAAGCAAACTTGTTTAGGATCCAGTTGAAATTCCTCTGAAGATAATATGGATGTCCTAGAGATTTCAAAATATCAGAACATTCTGATCTAGCACACAATACAAATTTATTTTCTTTTTCTCTCAGTTCAGCTATCCACAGGTTAACAGAGGAAAAACAGCCCAAGGTTAGCATACCAGCTCAGCATTTGGGAGATTCAGAAATGGGTCAGCTTTCATTTAAAAACAAAGGTTACTATTCTTCATTTCATGAATGTTTCATGAAGGACGTGGTCTATTTTGAGCATGTCTCTTTTGCCTCTGGTGGCTGAGCTCAAGTTCCAGACCCAGGCCACCACTGCGTAGAGACCCAAGGCTGCTGTGCTTATCCATCCCACGGGTGGCACGTAATGAGTCCCCCCCCGCCAGGAGTTCTGCACACACATTAAGATGGCATCAGCTGGCCTCGCTCTTCCCCCAGTATGCCCACCTCCTCCTCCCCACACTTATGTCGAATCAGTTGTATAGCCAACAGCATTCAAGATGATACTAGGGTGGCTGAAAACAAACTTATTTTAAATTATTTTACATCTTTTCTTTTTGTCAGTCCTGGTCAGTTCTGTGGTCTGGTTCAGCCCCAGCAGCACAAAAAAGCAAGAGAGGCAGGAGAGGAGAACCTGAATGCATAGCAACAAGCTTTTACAAGAAAAGGGTGTAATTATGTTGTGGGAACAATAAGTGCTTGGGATTATTCCTGGGAAACAGCAGACACTTC
>WAAD01034884.1:64442-130300 GCA_013389945.1 Fregata magnificens | reverse complement strand
CGCCCCCGGCCTCGCGCTGCTGCTGCTGCTGCTGCTGCTGCTGCTGCTGCAAGTGCAGCTGCAAGTGCAACTGCAACTGCCAATGCAAATGCAACCGCATGCAAGTGTAAAAGGAGGGGTGAGCTCTCCCTTGTTTTTTGTCACGGCATCCCCACCGCCTTACATTTTAAAGGCTAGCCGGGGAGGTCTGCTGGCCACCTGCTTCGGCCCCTTCTCCCGGCATCCACCGAAGTCGTTCGCCACGCTAACTACGCTGGCAGGCTCGGGGGCTGGATGTGAAGCAATTTGTGGTCGGGTGGTGTGAAACCACCACGCATGCGTGCAGGCAAGCATGGATGTGCTCAGGCGGCGGGCCTCATTTGAAAATGAAAAGCTGCAGTGGCTCTTGCCAGTGAACTAGGCCCTGGGGAGCATCTGCCCTGCAGAAGGCTTTTCTGTGACTTGCTTCTCCCTCAGGGGCTGGTTCACACATGTGCACAGCCCCCGGGGCCCAGCCTGCCGAAGAGAGACCCTCGAAGGTGTGATTTGTAGTGACAAACCAAGCACAGGAACCGTGATCAGTTTTCAATGGAATAACCTTTCTGAGGGGGCGAGGGTGTTGGGTTTGGTTTATTTCCCCCTCACTTTCTGCAGCTTTGCAAAGCTGAGGCCAGGAGTGGGAGAGGAGCGAGGCCTCACGCTTCCACAGGGTTTACAGAGTTCAGAGCTAAAAAAGGACTTGGACGTCATCACCCATGACCTGTATTTTACAGGCCATTACATTTCACTCAGTTACCCTGTGTTGTGATCAATGGCTGATGTTAAACCAAAGCCTTCCCCGCTACAGGAAGTTCAACCACCGAGTGCTACAGGGACAAGGAAGACAGAATTGCCACAAGGAAATAACTCTCAGTTTCTGAAAAAACAGGAGAGATCATAGCGAGTTTAGCAGCTACAACAAGAAACAGCACTGGTTAAAAGGGAGAAAGGGTGTTAGAGGTAGGTCTTTTCACATACCAGCATCATAATATCCATTAAAAACTTGTTCTTTATAATTAAGATACGCCTTCAGTATCAGCGTTTTTCATGGTAGTTTAATATACATTGCATCACTGAAGTGTTGCAGGCAGGACAGTAGCATTTTTAAAGAGGCTGCCTTACATTAAGGAAAGAGCTGTAAGGTCAGATGGGTAGGAGGGGGATTATTTTACTGTAAGTACATTTATACTGCAGCTATAATATAGGCCTTGAGCTTAAACTCCAGTCTAAACTCCCCTCACACCTACAATTGCCAGTTCTTCATGTCTGATGTGGAGATCTTGGGTTTTGGCATGACAAATTCAGTGTCCTACCCGTTTGAGAAAATTCTGGGTGCGCCATAGAGTGATTCTTGACACCATTCCTTGGAACAGCCCCTAGCCGAAGAGGAAATCAACGGTTACCACATCAACAGTTGCGCCCAGATATCACATTACTTTTGACAAAGCTTGTTGGTGGGTTTTTAAGATAGTTTTTCCCACAAATTTCCACTGGTCACAGCATGTTTTGGATTTGTTAAAAGGCTTAATTCCAGCTCACGTGCAATCTTTGCATTGCTGCTGGAAAACATAAAGAAACAGATGAATAGGTACATCTTCTCAGCAATTTAAAGAAAAGTGTTGATGAACAGTAGTTCAAGTTGAGTAAACTGTGAATAAGAGCAACTGCTAGGCTTCCTCTATAATGGACATTTTTTTAAATGCAAGTTTAATGAACTAGGTACTATGTTCTCTTAAATTTAGAGAAGTCTGAAATATCATAGGTTTTATAACTCAGTAAATTACTTTGCACAGATTTCCTGTGCATTAAATTACCCAACATCATGGAACTTTATTTTGAAACTAGTAATATAAAACTAAACATTCAGACAGCACATCTGCAAAAATCATCTTCCAGCACCAGCTCTCTTTACAGTCAGGTAGCAGGCCTGTCTTTTGGTGAGGTTTGGTAAGTTTTCTCACCAGTGGGTCACTGTGTTCCTTCCTCCCCCACTTCTGGTAAGACAAAATGATTTCTAGTGCTGATTTTGGTAAAAACAAAAAGGTTTTTTTTGTTCTTTGTTGTCTTCACACCGTAATGCTAATCCTGGGATTTGATTCACAGCATCTTGCATAAGGGGGGCTAGCAGCAATACCTTTCTCAGCCCCATTTGAAGGACAACTCGTCCTCCTTTGCAGGAGGCACCCAAGGTGCTGAGGAGCCATCAGGCTCCCCTGCACACAGGCAGGCAGAGCGTGCCCAACTCGGCTGCCCTGTTGGGCTGACAAGAAGGTCCCATGGCTGGCAGAGGCAGAGAAGTCAGCACAGCATTCCCCCTTAAGACACCCAACATCAGGACAGCTAGGATATAGAGAGGCTGGGGCTACCCTGGTACGTGGTCTAGCAGGGGTTAAAGATGTAGGTTCCCCCTTATAGCTATGCAAGGGCCACACATCAATAATCGGGGAGCAACTCTGTTTTAAACTGCTTTTTGATCTGAGCAGCTGAGGTGCAATGCGGGCATGACCTGTGCTTACCAGATACTGTGTAGAAACTCCTGGAAGTAGCACTTTGAAGGCTGATAACGTTGTCAAGATTGTGGAAGGGAAAAAAATATAGCACTGAAGCTGTATCGCCTTGATTTTCTCTCTTCTCTGCCTGAGTGCCGTGCCAGATCTAACTCCGTTCCTGTGGATACAAAGGATCAGAAATTGAAAACACTACAGAAAAAGTAAAGATCAATCGCAGCACCACCGGTTTGCTGTCCATGCACATGTATATAAAAGGTCACACTCCATATATTGACTTTGGTTGGATCACAAAGTGGGTACAGCCTGGCACAGCAGCTAAGCTGAGCTAGTGGCAAGCTGTCATTGAAAGCAGCCCTTCCATTCCTTGCCCCCAGCTATGTGATCTCGCCAGTTCCTATGTGACGGTGTTTGCACTTGTATGACTCTTCAATGAGTCCTAAAGCAGCTTAAAAATTAACTCTAGAAAATAAGAAAACAGTGGATGCTCTTCAGCAAGCAGACACAAGTGTAGCAGAGGACAGAAGGAATGCAGAAGGAAGACTCATGGGCGTAGCAGGGGGAAAAGATTGCAGAGGTGACCATTCTGCACGTTGGGTCACACATAATGCTTGTGACAAGAAAAATCCTGTCAGTGATGTACCATAGCTGAAGGAGACCATGAGCCTTAGAGTCTCAGAGTGAATTTCTATGACTTTAAATGGGTAGAAAAGAAGCAAACAACAAGGCCCACGTGGTTTGTGAAGATCAGAGTTGGGTGAGGGCTTAGTTGCAGGGAGCTGATGCCTCACAAGGTGACCTCAGTGTCGAGTACCTGTCCTGTACTAGACAGGGGACTTTTGCAGCGTGTAGCAGGAGAGCCTCACTTTACTTCAACGTACAGACATTTCCCTCATGCTCCATGTGCTCTAAGACAATCCTGAAGAGGCATTATCATGGAGTAGCTCATACACAGGGTACACCAAGGCTTTCTTCACGTGAATATCCCAGGTGGACAAGCTGTCTGGTGCGGAGACAGAAACAACACGCAAACACTAAGTCAAATACCAAACAGAAAATGGGCGCCACTCAACCTGCAAGGCTACCTCCGTTTGGTGCAACACAAAACAGCAGTCACAACTCAGAAAAGCCACATTATACATCCTTGGTAGCGTGACTCTAACGGCACCAGGACAAGGAAAATTATTAGATGAATTCCAAGAGAAAAAGGATGCAGACTGAAGCTTCAGGTAGCACAGATTAAAAGATGTTCCTTTCGATTAAAGCACAGACACCTGAACCTGCTTACACTATGCCTAAGACAAGTGGTTCGTAGCACACACCAGCAGAATGAGTAGCCTACGCAGAGCAGACAATGCGCTGCAGCTTCCTTGCAGCAAAGCTGGTGAAGAGAGTTTGAAGGGTGGGGAAGCTATATCAGGAAATAGCTCAGAAAAATCCATCTATATAGCACCTACCTCACAGAATACTCAGGAAAAAAAAAGGGAAGCAAGAAGAGGGCAACTAATTGATAGGAGGCAGGAGATGAGGGGAAGCTTATACATAAAGCAGCAGCTCAGAAGGTAGGTAAGCAGCATGGTCATTGCTCAGAAGACACACAAGGTTCATCCTCGCATAGATCCGAGCAAGTTCATCACAGAAGCACTGCAGAATTATTTGCTACAGACAGAGGGGCACTTCTCGGTCCCAGTGACTGACTGTGGCAAGCATCGGGAGCTCCAGAAAGCAGCTCCCTCACTGCACCCTGAGACCGAACAGGTGGGCAGGCTCAAAACACACACTGGGTGATCGTTGGTGGGGGTCAACTGCGGCAAGACCGATCCCAAATGGCACCACATATACCAGATGTGTTGGTAAGGTTCACTGTCGTGGTAGCGATGCTGCTGTACAGACACGGATGCAGCAGGACAGAAGCTGCGAGAGATCACGACCAAAAGCTCATCAGCTCTCAGCTCAGAGGTCATGAAAATAGACCTAAGGGTAAACTAAAACAAAATGAAACTGTCTTAGTATCCCTGAAACACTTGACCTGACTAAACATTTAAAGGCAGCATAGTAACATGCCCATACCTGAAATATTAATTTAGTTCAAAGACTATTAGCAGTTGTAAACTGGCAGAGTTTCCTCCAAGTTTCTCGGATGACCTTGAAACGTGCAATGTGATAGAGCGGCAACTACGTCCACACTTACCTTGAATCCACAGCTGAAATACAACTTCAACAGAGATTCAGTAGAAATTCAGGGGACTGTAACCGGGGTGAGAGCCTTGCTCTTGAAACAGGGAGAGCCGGCAGGTTTTTGCACCACGGGTCACTAGAACAAAGACATACCTAAGTTGGGAAAGGGATGTCTGGCAGGAGTTTGCCCGTCTGAAAATTTGAAACAGCATCTGGTAGGGGAAGAAGCCATCAGAGTAAGAAATAACCTGTCTTCTAATAAAAATAGAGAAGGCAATTGGTTATTGTCACTAGCAATGAGACAGCATTTACAGAGAGACACTGTTGGCAGTCCCACAATGCCTCCAGTGTATGCTGTTGAAATACTACAGTTTATATGTCTGTTGCAAAAAAACCATGCAAACCTGATTTCCTACCCGCAGCAGACTATTGGCACAGACACATGGAATTGAAACAGAAATACAGAGTCCTCAGTCTATTGCAAAATCCAGAAAATGCAAGAAGATAGAAGACATCAGCCGAGCAGTTGAACTCTGGTTTCTAGGTGGAGCACACAAGGCAAAAATTTTGTAAGACCCATGTACATGATTATGGGAAAGACAGCAGGTAAAATGCTTCATGTCACTGTTATGAACAGCAAAAACACTGGGACCAAAGAGAACTACTGCCTGGTAAGCAGTTGTGATATATACGGAGAAAGTGAAGGCCTAAAAGCCAAAAGCAGCAGTGGAAATGGAAGAACAGCTCTACCTGAATGCAAGCCCAAATATTTTCCCTGCAAACCACACAAACCACCTCTCTGGTATAAACAAGTTCTTGAGACACCTGGGAACTCAGTAAGAGCCGTGAGCCAGCACCAGCCTGGTGGTTTCAAACCACTCACCTGACTTGAGTCAGGTAACTAATTTTAGTTGACCAGCGCTGTGTTTATGCCTTTTCCCCACTCAATCCAACCATGTTGCTGATACCAGTTGACTGGCAGCAGTAAGTGTGAAGGTAGAATTGCAAAGAGGGTGTTTGGATACCTGCCACTGGGAAAAAAAAAGCATACATGTGATCCCTGAATGCGGAATGGTATCCAAGAACATGTTACTAGCCAGATATAATGCTTTGATAATGCACACAAATATGGATCCCTGCAACCACGAGCACCTCTTTACCCAGAAGGTATTTCACCCCTAAGGGGTATCTTTGCTTTCCAACGTGCATCCAGGGCCACTGAAGCAAGGATTATCTGCAATAACAGCACCAGCAGAATAAGGCTTTTACTAGCAAAGAGTAACCTCCTCTTTGGATGTCCCGACAACCCCCAAATATCAGCAAGGATGCCAATATTCAACATTTTGTTGAAGAGCAAGTCACGTCAGCCCTCAGTTTTAATCGCTTAGTTTCAATCACTTTTCATGGAAGTGAAGGTGTATGTGTTATAGACAGACAGGTTTTGGCCCATGAGGGGATGGCTGCCTTGGTACGCAGCCAAGGGAAGTGCTGGACTAGGAAGGGGATACACAGCATACTCCGTATTTCAAGAACTGTGGGATGCATGACATACCAAGAAAATGCGTGTCCTAGAGCAGCCTTCAAATCTTTTCTAATTCATACACGATGCTAGAGCAGCTGATAGTGTCTTGCAGATCCTGGGGTGCTCAAAAATAACTTAAATCCACATTTTTCCTTCGTCTGCTACGCTGCTAGTATTGTGGGACAGCTCTTGAAAAAGAGCAGCAAAGAATCAGGATCAAAGTTTACAATTTAACTGCAATTTATGTCCCTGCCCCTTCCATAAGGATCAAGGCATTCAGCAATTCATACTAAACCTCCCAACAACAATAATTTTGACATAACTACCGAGAAATATAGCACTTGCTGGTTTATTTGAGAGAAAAACAAAGACTCAGCTTCTTTCATCATAAGTCACTAACACATCTAAAATAACTATAATAACTCTATACCAATTAAGTTTATAAGCAATATTTTAGAGGCATTTTACTCCCAGTTAGCTACAGAATACAACACTTTGTCTTATCTTCTTCCAGCACATAACAAAGCCTCCATCCTGTAAACAGTCACTTAACATTAGTTCCCAGCTTGTGAACTGGATCACTGGAGACCAGCACAGGGTGGGCTGGGGTGCAGAGGGTATGCTGAGGGGGGGACCCCAGAAAAGGAGGTGAGAACTGCTCTTCCAGTTGCGGCTTTGCTACTTCACCTGCAGCAGAAGGCACTTCCCAGCAGTGCATCGCAGGTCTTGCAGCATCTGGGAGGTGAGCAGGATCCTCACACAGCAGACTCCTGCTGCAGTGAGATTTAGGTCCTGCAATTGCAATATGGGGCTGTGAACTTTCTACCACTCCAAAACGTCATGTGCTAGGTAACACTGACCAGGCACAACTGGAGCTGGGTGGGAGCCCCAGGTAGGACCAGTGCTCAGATGAGCCCTGCTAGACAGGTAGCACTTTTCTCTGCAGCCTCCCTCCAAACCCCATCATGTGACTTCTCACTGTCCCTTTCCAAACCACACCATAACATGAGAGCATCTCAGTCTTTGCCAAAGAAGATACTTGTGAGAACCAAAGTAATTGATTGCTTAGGGCAAGTTCCTCTCATTTTTATTAAAGCAATAAAAATGCTGGAGATCCCCATCAAATGAAGACCTCATTGTACTACACTGTGCAAAAATACAGCTACTGGCTAGAATCTCTTGCATTATAAGGATCAAATCATTTTTCATACACAGGGGCTTGAATGTTCGGCAATAGTGCATATGGCGAAGTAAGAGGCATCATATCCAGGAGCACAATGGAAATAATAGATTCCTCTTGGGAAGAAATAGTATGCAGTGTTTCTAGTAAGACTGACTGCAAAAGACAGCTCAAAAATTGTTGACATGGGGTAAATCCAGATTCTTTGCAGTGCTGGGCAGGCAGCACCGCTCCCTGTATCTCCTCCTCTTCCTCCAGATAAACTGTCAGACTGGGCAACGCACACCCAGCAGGATAGCTTTCCTTCTCGCTGGCAGGTGGAGTTACAGCCTGCTCTTGGGTATGGCAAAATAAAGGTGATCCAGTTAGCTGCAGAGTTTCATATCCTGCATGTAGTGGAGGCCAGGAAGGTGCCCAGGGACGGGTGCTGCTCTGACCGATTTCTCATGACAGTGTGGCTCCTAGGAGATGCTGGGATGTCCCCCCTTGCTGCAGAAGCTGATGGGAGTGGAGGGTGCTCACCTTTACGCAGAATCCATCCGTAAGGGCATGTCCTTACAGTCTCAATGTGCATCCATTTAAGGACACCTACCTGAACGTCCTTTTCTGTTCTCCCCCAGTTTTGTTTGAGCTATCTCCCTCACCTTGTGCCTTCAAATGCTCTCCTAGAATTAATGCCTCACACTCTATTTTTAACAATAGGAGCTGAACACTGAAATGGCAGAGCTAAGTGAAGCGTACGTGGAGAGAAGGGGAAGGAAAAGCAATTTTCCACCCATCCCCCCCATCTGTGATCTGTACATCTCTGTTAATATGTAAAACACGGAGCAGCCTGTACAGCCTACGTTACATGTAGCAGTTAGAATAGGGATGTTTTTTCCATGTGTTGCCTATAGCACTGAAAACACTGCTATTACTAAAACACCTAAGCAGTAACGAAGATTACTAGTCCTCAGTGGTTCTAATAAATGAAAGAGAAACAAGAGAAGTCCCTGAGAAAAAGCTTTCAGGGATCTTGCTACCTTTCCCTGAATTCATTTGGCCATATAGATGGCAAAGGTATATTCTTTATCTGTTTCATGGGAGCCTAGAGAGCTGTTTAGAAAGGATGAAAACAGCTAGCAAACAAAGTGAAACAAATGTTCTCAGTACTCTGAAGAAAATAAAAAGTAAGAAGGAAAGTGCTGGTCAGGGAAAGCATTCAAGCCCCTGCATGACAGATAGGCAGGGGATAGAGATTATTTTTACAGGAAAAATGGAAATAGAAATTAGAGATTGCAACCAGCGCTTTACTGATTTTTTCCCCCAAAACATTCTGCATTTTCCTTGCTTGCAAAGAAGAAATTGATTTTTCCAACGTATTAAGCTGCGAAATTGTTAGGGTGATTGCAACCGTAATGCAAATACCTTCTGCTCTGACGAGATTCCCCTCTCCGTAATTACAGTCCACATCAACGAGGCATGATTCATAAACCGCTTCAGAAGTTTTGTTCTGAAGTCATAAATCACCTTTCTTTGTGTGTATACAACACAGCTCAAGCTCACACAGACCAGCAGCAAGCTCCTCACACCTTTCATCTATGGCCACTTGTCCTTCAGGCTATCAAGTCCTACTGCAGCAGCATCTCTTACGTGACAAGTCATGTGGCTCCACATCTGTCTCAGCAAGCACTGCCCATCAGTGCTGGGGCACGGGGAGCTTTTGGTCCAGTCCCCGAGTGGGTTTGGCTTGTATGCGGCAAACCTCTACACGCCCGTAGGACCTCCTGGGATTGCCTTTGTGTGGATGATTATGCCAAGTGTGCCTGATTTCGGTCACTGCAGTTTGTTAAAATTGGGATTCAGGGAGGGGAAAGAATACACAGAAAACTTATAAAATGCCTTTCCCGAACTGTGTCGGAGGTACGTATTTGCATATGCTAGGCACTTATTCACAGCAACACTGCATCTTTCATTCACAGCATCTCCAAATTACCTAGTGCCACACATACATACTGACTTTCGTCGGGCCATGGATATTTAACCAGATAAGCAAAGAAGATTGACTTCAAAACAAGCATATGTGCGCCTCACATTTGCAACATCTCTGCAACAAAAACTCTGAAAATTGGCTAGCACTCATGTTTTTAACAGAACACCATCCAGTATTAAGTCAAAAGTCTTAATAAATCTAAATACATTACAGTACTTTTATCAGCCAACTATATAAATTCCTCAAGCGTAGAATCAGGCTTGCTTTACAATAACTCATTTTCATTAATCTATATCGATGGTAATAATTATATTTCTAGATGTCAGTCCCTTTGAAGCCCCATGTCATTTTTCTGTCATTTTGCCTACAACTGATGTTAGGCTAACAAGCCTATAATTAGTGGCTCGTCACACCCTCTGAATTCTGGCATGGACTCAGTATTTTCCCAGTCTTCTGGAATTTATTTCCGATTCCAAGGTGTTTTCTGAACATCTTTAATAACTGATATGTTGAAAGTTGTGTATGACTCTGCTCGGATGCAAGCACAAATCCTGCTCCATTCTGAATTTTAAAAAATTAATTTTTTAAATATTTCTGCCTGTTCTGCATCGCTGATATCGGTTTTGCCTGCTGTTTCTAGTGATGAGCCTGAAACGTCGTCATTGTTCCTAATAATTGAATGCTTTCATATTATCCTTGGCTGTCGTTTGCAGATTTTTTTCTGAAATCTTTACTTACCTATTTTCAACACTTCGTAATTTCTTACTTATATGGATTGTTCTTTTTTGTTCACTATGGAAATTATATCTTTTCAACAGCTGATTTCCTTCTGCCACTTAATCATGACTGATGTTTAGTCCCTCCTTGACAAAGGGGGAAATTTGACATCTTTCCATCTAAATAAACTTCTCTGGAATAAATTCCCATATTTATTTTCATTTTTCTACCTATATGTTACCTCCTGTACACTTTTCTCACGATCTACCCCTGCTTCAGGAATGTAATTTTCAGGATAACCAATACACATACACTATTGGTGGCCAGTGTGCAGTGCTTGCCCATATTGAATGTAATCAGATCACGATCATTGGCCCTGAGGCAACCAAAGCTTTCCAGTGTAGCCATTAATTCTTTTTTATGAACAGAGACTGTAACATAGAGCCTGAGCCAACAGCTAAATTAAAGTCACAGAGATTATATTAACTCCAGAAGTTCCTACCTTTTGAATATCTGATTTTGCAATAAAAAAACGTGTTCTTCTAAAATAATGCTTAGGGGAGAAGGGAAGAGAGCAGAGAAATTTTTTCTTTATTTTTCCATTTTTAAAAACCCCGAAAATACTGATTCCCTGCCCCCGATTTTGCCTTCACCAGGAAGGGTCAGCACCAGGGCTAGAGGTGACTGGCTCTCCAAGAGACAGAGGTCTGTAGGATGTCGCAGAGTGTTTGGCAGGCGGTTGTCTTCTCAGTGGCCATGTCCTATAGAGGACAGGCGAGAGTCAAAACTATCCACGAACTACACAGTCTGTGGCCCCTCTCATGGATTTCCCCTGGGCTTTGCGGGGGATCGCATGTTGAGCGGCCACAAGTTTTCCTCCCCAGCCCTTCTCAAATTTGACCTCTTCTGCTCCCAGCCCTCCCAGCCTCATCTCTTCCCATTCCTGGCTCCTTGTCCAGTCCCAGCCACCTATATTTTCTCACCCAGCGCAAATTTCCCTCATTTCCCCATTCTCCCCTTCCTTTATCCTTGTCCAAAATTGCTCACACATCTCCAAGCTCTGGCTCCTATCTTTTCTATATTTAAACAAAACAAATTCTCCCTCCTCACTACCACCAGCCAGAAAAAGAGGGATATTGAGAGGCCAGGAAAAACAGGACCCAAGGCCATGGTAGCCCGGAGTTGCAGTTACACAGTCCAGAAGGAATGGTGTCCAGCTCAGACAGACTCTCCGAGGTATTTAGCTCACAGCTGTGGCAGAGGTCTACAAAGCATGTGCTAACTGTATTTTTTTCCCCTAAAAGGTCTATCACTTGGCCATATTTGGGTTCATTTTTCTGCAGATACAAAATATACAAAAGTCATCTACGGTTAAGTTTCATGTCCCTCCTATAAAGCACGGGGGCCAACTAGAGCTCCCAAATGAAAGTCAGAAATTAACATCATCAAAACAATACATATTTTCTAGCCCCATTCTTGGAAGTGACTGAACTGTTTTATTTATGCACTTAAATTTCAGCTAAATGGGCAGATGCCCAGCAGGGAAATTTTCATTCCCAATTGTTACCATTTGGCAAAGCTATAAGCAAAAGAGAACAGGAGCTTGTCATGGAAAGCATTGGAGAAACAACAATAGACAGTGCCACTATTAATACAAGTGTTTTTATTTTTAGATTTCCTATAAAATCTTTATTAAATATGCAACGGATTAGTTTTACTTCTATTTTCCATTGCATTTACATGGGACTTTTGACTGAACGCTCTGAGGAATCAGTGAGAGCTAATAGCACCAATAAAGTGCAGAACAACTGCTGAGCTGAGTACAAGCTGAGGAGCTTTTGGAGGCAGCTTTATAATAACAGAGAGGATGTTATGAAATGGGACTTACTGATTAAAAATATTTAAAGAAAAGATAAAATACACCAGAAAGGTAAGGGAAGTAAAACCTCAATAACTTTTAGTTGATATATCACTCCCCACTATGGTAACAAAGAATCTGTTTTAATGCACATAAGAAAATGAGTAACAATGAAAATACTATAAGGATATGAACAAAAAGAGTAAATGGGGAACAGGAAATAAGAGAAACTTGTAGAAATTATCAACTTGGGACAAAGCATTGTACCCTAAGATTTATATTAAAGTAATTACACAGATGGACAGAAATCCAGCAGCGAGAAGAGAAGAAGGGATGGGAAGTTCTCTTCTATGTTCCAGTAATCACTAAATAATAAGAGCATTAAGTCGCAGCAGATGTGCACCAATACAGCTCTCTTACGTGCTCAAGTGCATTGGAGCTGGGCTCCTTCAGCCAGCTGAGAACACCACCAGTCATGGCCAAGTGCAGCCCTGGCCCCATTTTGTGCAAGCTGAGCACAAGGGGCTTTTTTTTTTTCCAGTTGCAGATCCCCTCTTTCCCAAATCCCAAACAACAGCAGTAACAAAAAACTCACACAATGTCACCGGTTCTTCTGTTCGTCTCTTTGGAAACACTTTTTACTTTTTTTAAACCTTTTCTCCTCTTAGAAGCTCAGTTACTTTTCCAGAAGAGCAAAGGTACTTTCAGCAGATTCTTTCAGTATGAAAATCTGACAGTGAGCTATTGAACAAGCTTTCTGTTGTATTTTTATCTGAAAAAGGCTGGATAAACTCCTGGAAGAGAAATGCACCAATGGTTAGGAAACATATATTCATAATATTTCGTAAAAAAGGTTGTTATGCATGTAATACATAAAACCTTCCCTCTCAGGAAGTCTCTGAGTTGGAAATAGCCAGAAGATTATTGACAAGAAATATCATTTATGCTTGCCCAGCAGCGAACAGTGAGCATCCTGATTCAGCCTTGTTGCATTTCCAAAGCACCTTGGTCTCCTAAGCAAGGAATCGTAAAGGTTACAGGGATATTTGCCAGTGTGCACAGTAGTATTTCCACTATGTTTTACTGGGGATTGAAGTAAAGGTTGCTTCTGCTGTTTGGGTTTGTTGTTGTTGTTGTTTTTTAACACCATATCAAACAGGGCTCTCTGTTTCCTCTCATCGTCTGAACCATCAATGAATAGAGAATATAGATCTAGACTGGCTATTCAAAAGTATCAGATTCTGTGCATGTTATTGTGCCTCCCTTGTAAAATTACTTCCTAAATGAAATACAAATCCAGGGCTAGAGCTGAAGCATCTTTTCAGGCAGCCACAATCTCAAGAATACTTACCAGGTTACTCTTGTCCTGATTTTACGTACTATATTTATCTACCTTAGGAATTTAGCTACTGTTTTCCTTTACCCCGCACCATAATATTTGAGTTCTTGACAGCAACCCAGTGAGTCTGGGAAGTCTCATTTTATAGACAGCAATCTGGAAGAGCAAGGCCAAGATACTGTAATAGGAGGCCTTAAACAGGAATTAGGCAATCATTTCTGTATTTTGTTCCACCTGTCCTGAAATGACTTGTCCAAAGACACGGAATAAGTGGCAGAAACCAGCTCTGGGATGTCCCACCCTAACATTGTAGTGACCGGCTTCCCTTAAAGCATATGCAGTTGGCGGCATCCTGACACTGCGTTTCCACGTAGATGGTGTTTGAGAGTGCTCGGCTTCAGGAATGTTTGGGAAGAAACCTCTTGTGTGTCAATTTGTCAAAACCAAAAACTTTTCCTCAGGAAAGAAAAAAGGGAGTGTGGCAAGAAGAAAATTTGCAATTCAGACTGCCTCAGAATAGCTGGACCAAAGTGTTTGAATAACTCAGCTTGGAACAACAGTCAGGACTCTACTGTGCTTGAGTCAGAAGCAAGAGATTGAACCCTATCTCCCACACCACCAGTGAGAAGATTCCCAGTGTTGATGAGCATCTTACATTGATGTAGGTATGTTCGAAAGTAAATTCTCTCCTTCACGGAAGGAGAAAGCTCTTCCCTGCCCAACTCTACTGCAGCCACTCAGTAGGATCCGCAAATCCCACTGAAGGATCAAAGTCATTTGGCATGGGCTGGCTGCTGCCATAGCCGGGTGATTGCAGCACCTAAGCTATTCTTAGCACTTCAGCACTTCTATTCAAGGTCAATTCAGTGCATCTGCATTGCACTCGTGGCTCTGAACACAGTGTAGGCATATGCTCCAAAAGTGGGTCATAGCAAGATGATGAAAGCTAAATCATACAGCAGTTATGCTCAGGATCTAATCTGTTGCACTAAGACTCTCAGTGCCCTTTGACACTTAAAATGAGAACCTTTAAGCACAATTAGGAGGTATCCAAGTATAATAGCAAAGACTGTGCAATACTACTTCAAAGAGATTTGTGCTTTATATAGTCCCAGAGCAATTATTTTTAGGTAAAACTTTAGGAAACTATTCAGTGTGCAGCTATTAGCAAAGGGCAAGTGTATAGTTTGAAAAAAATAATAATAACTGGGGACAAGTCTGTAGCGATGCCCTGTTTTGCTGAACGTGTCTATACAGATCAGCCCACTCACAGAGCCGCTGCTTACCAGGACTGCAAGTCTTTGCCTGGTATCAGGTGGTGCTCTTCCGCTACTTGGCTACCCCAGCAACACAAGGATAGTCCACAACATCCCTCCCTGCAATAACAACTCCTTTCTCATTACACTTCCACCTCCGGAGCTCCTGAGGCAGGAGGCATCCCACCCTTTCCCAGCAGTGTGGATGTCCACGAGCTGAACACCTTCTGCAGAAGAGAGAGGTCAGAGAGCAGGACTTTTAACACAGCAGAGCTGCAGGGCACAGTTTATAGCATACAAGCAGGGAGACATCTAAAGATAGCAATTTATCTCTGAGTCATTACCGCCAAAACATATGGAAACAATGTTTAATATTTGCATTTCCATAATATTTAATTCCACTGTCTGGGCCTTTTATCAGTAACGTAGATTATGAATACAGATAGAGTCAGAACAATAAAAATGTGAGCCTGGGTACTGATAATCTCTTGTTAATTTTTAACAGAGACAGCAACATAGCATTTAATTCCTCAATGAAAATGACTCAGAACCCATTTGTTTCCAATGAGGCAGTTTAAAAGATCTAATAGAAATAGATGTTCCAAAGTTCAGCATCTTGCAAAAGCTGGATTATGCGCATGCTTGGTTATAGCTGAATGCATTAGAATTTGAAAATGCTGGCAGAAATTTGGCAATTTAAAAGCAGTCATCTTCTATCATCCTTTGGATGCTTGGATCTATATATTTTTAAGAAGTGCTGTTATTGCAAAATTATGAGGTAGGCCTGATTAGGCTCTTTTTTACATGTCACTATTAATAAAAATTTCCTTCGAGTACTAGCTGTCAGATGCTTTGAGAAAATACCCGATTTTTGTTTGCCTCCAGTGGAAATATCAGGTAGACACAAGCAAGAAATAGACAGAGAAAATAACGTCAATGCCGTTGCTGGCCAGAATCAACAATATCGGTTCCAGCTCGGAGACCTAGAACACCATTTCCGTATTCCTGTCTATACAAAAGATAACAGTGGTTCAAGAACCCTCACTAATAAAGAATGTAAAATTCCTTTATTTTTTTGTACACCAGCCTGTCGGATGGGGAAAGGCCATAAAAGGGTTATTTTTATTATTGCTCAGCACATGTTTTCAAGGTCCAAGACAGCTGTAAACTTGCTTTTTGTGATGGTCTCCATATTGCACAAAAAGATTAGCTTGAAACTTAAGCTAAAGGCATCCCAGAAGAAATAGTTTCAGTAGTTCATGGATCTTTGAAACCTTAAGTTAAGCAAACATGCAAGGCACATAAAATACGTCCCTACTAGGATCAGAAGCAAGTAGTAAAGAGCTTTGAGGAAGGAAATTATAAATTTAAAGAGAACTAAAGGGCTTAGTCATGAAGTAGAAATCTTGGTGAGATTCCACTGCAATACAATGCGTCTGTGGAAAATTTGCCACACACCACATGAATCAAATACTGCCAGAACGGAAAAGAGCAACTTCAAGTCCTTCTGCCTCCCTACATCTCTCAGTTGCATGCAGCTTTCTAACTCTTCATCTTTCTTACACCAGTACCGTATGCCAAGCTTGCACGTCTCCAATGTGCAGCAACAGATTGGTGTTTTATTAGCTACAGGACTGAGAAGCAAATAGAATGTTCTTGTGAAGAAGGGTCCAGTCCACCTTCAGCTTCACAGCAACTATTGGAGGGCTCTAGCAATACTAGGGGTAGCTGGAGTTTAAATGATGTTTTCCCAAATCAGTCCCTCAGGTATTCCTCATCTACAGCCCCTCAAGGCTCATTTGATAGTTCATGAGGAGGAAGAGCAGCAAAGTTCAACCCTCAGATGGATATACAGCAAAGCTGCAGGCATGTGATGCAATCTGCTCCTGTGTTTGAGGCAAAGCACAGCAAGCATCACCAAGGGACAGGGGAATTCCAGTTACTTTCCAGGCTTAAGAGCCTGTAATGGTTGCTTTTAGTTGCAGTGCTGAAAAGAGCCATTACAGTGACAGAGTAACTTGAAGAGCAGCTCCTTCCAGTGTCGGTGACAGCCTACTCAGTCCTATTTATTCTGCCTTCCCCCCAGAGTTATCTGTGCAGCCATGCAGTGAGCCGTGCAAGAAAATGGACTGAAGTTTATAGCAATCTTTTTTTCCTTTAATTTTTGAGGCAAGGAAGTTGGACTGGGTGTTTGGACTAGAGGAGAAGATAGAAAAAAATGGTTATGGGGAGAACAAAGAGCTAGCAGGCTGGGGGAGAAAGCTGCCACCTGCTTAGCACCTCCACACGCACCGATGCCATGCGAGAGACCAACGTTGCTGGCTGGAATATCTTGTAGCTCCCCTAACAGACTCATTTCATCAGCAGAGTCTGGGATTTTTTCTAATCTGGATTTTTATAACACACTAAAATTTCCAAATGTATAGTTAAAACTGCCTTAGCTCAGCATTATACATACAGGGTAGAAAGAAAGAGAGGAACAGTCTGTTTTGATTAACAACTAGTTTAATTTTTCTTGGACCAATGGCATTGATCTGTAGTAAACATCACTGCATTTATAATTCATAAGCACAGGGAGTGCCAAGTCCCACTACGAGAACAAAGGTAAGATTGATTAGGTGCCTTAGCTGTAAGTTTCCATACGGTACCATGTTTTGTTTAGGTTGTTTTCTGGTAAGTTGATGCTTTACTCTGAATTTTCTTGGTTTGCTGTGTACACTTGTGCCATAAGGAAATTATTTCTGTGTTTCATTCTAACCCCTGGTAACTGATTTGTATTCCAGACCATTGTCTCAAATGTATCTAATCCTTAGTTTTCTGTTTGGCTTCAATTTTCTAATCAATTTTCAGCTTTGATGTTCAAATAAAAATTCCTCCACTATTAGAATAGCTTCAGCTGGCTGAATTTTGGCTAAGGACTGCCTCTGGCTGAATGCTGCCCTGTAAACATTTGCTAGCAGACAAGAGGAACCATCACCTCCCCTGCAGTGAGGATGCCCAGACAGGCCGTGAAAGGCTATCTGAGCCTTGTTCACCTTTCTTTTAAAAAAAGAAAAAAAAAAGCAAAAAGTAACAAAAGAGAACCAGTTGCTTTGTTTTATTGAAACATTTCTGAACTCTAGGAAGTTTACAATTACACGTGGGAGCTACTGCCAGCCGGCGGCTCTAGCTTTTCCCCAGGGCCTCATGCCTGCGGCAGGAGCGACCCTGCGAGAGCTCCCGCAGCGCTCAGTGCAGCTGGAGGGGGTGAGCAGTGATGCATGGAGGCAGGGCTATGCTTCAACCTCGGGGATCTCCCACCAGAAGATTTCCTGACAGGCTCCAGGATGTTTCTGGCTCCAAGCACCGAGACCACTTCCAGCAGCAAGCTGTCCCTCGTAGGCAATGCACTGGGAAATCAAAGATGATTCCTTGTAATGTGTTGGCACTGCCAAAAAGAGGATACTTTTTGCATTGTGTGTTTGGCATACATAAAGATAAATTTCTATATTATAATTTTTTATATATATAATTTATATATTGCATAGCAATAAAATCTCAGAACTGAGAAACTTGAGCTGTAGCTTGATCAAAAAAAAGCTTGAACTTTTCTCGAGCTGCATTTGAAACTGATTTATTCTTTTTTTTATTAAGTCTTTTTTGAACCAGAACTGAAACCAGGACTAAAAACTCATAGCTACATATTGGTTCAAAGCAGTGGTTCAGTGAAGAATGATGTGGTATGACAGATAATTTTGCCTTTTCCTTGCCCTTTGCCCGGTCTCTCTAAAGCCAACCACAAGTTAATTCAACAAGCTGAGATGTACTGATCTGCTTATTAAATCATTATATGCTCATGTCGAAACAACTTCAGTCACAGCTGAAGCTGAATCGGGTTCATACCTAAATTTTGCAGGCTGCTATGGGAACGTATTATCGTCTGCTCAACAAACACATAAAAAGTGAGAATGTGCCATGATATTATTATGCCTATGTCAGATAAAAGGACTATCTAGTTGTAGGGCTCAGTTCTCCCTTCACTTCCACTAACTGAACTCCACTGATCACCATGAATTTACATTACTATAGATGTAAACTAAACTGGATCTATAATCATTTTAGCAGAGGGATTTATTGGTTACAACAGGTCATGTCCCAGCTTATCCACTGAAAGCCACCTTTCTGACAGCCTGCATTGCTCATCATTATTTCTTCACCCTCAAAAGCTCCACCACTGAAGCGTGCAAGTTTAGAGGCCACTGAAAACATACTCCAGTCTATGAGATACAGTGAAAAATGATATAAAGAAATGCCAGATCATAAATGATAAAGCTGATTAATTGTCCAGCCCCATTCTTTTAAATCCCAGTGCTTTTGGCTGTTTTACTTAGAGACTGGCTTATTTTGTACTAAAATGTTCCTGAAGTTCACTCACCAAGCACTCCCTTTTTTTTCCCGCTGTTAGCTGCATATGGGCTAAAGCTCAAGAATTTGGGGTTTTATTTACATTTGTTAAGTGGCAAAACAGCACAGATCTAATCCTATCTAATCTTAGCTCAGTACAAATTAAGATTTGCTTGTTGAAAACACCTAAATTTTGCAAGCTACTGCAGAAACATATTCTCATCTGCTTGGCAAACACACAGAAAGTGAAAACTGGGCCATTGCTGGAGAATAGGAGCAGAATGCAAAGGTTATTCTCCCTCATATTGCATCATCATGTATCCACCAAGCAACAGATCCAGAGGAGACACAGCTGTCTAAAACTGGCCTTTGGCAGAATTTGTCACCCAAACCTGGAGCAGCAATGTTGGAAACAACTCGTCAGTCCACGCTCATCCTGGCAGGATCCCAGCCTACAGAGGCTGTCCGCAATTTCAAAACTTCCTTGGCTGACTGAAGTGTTGCATGTGTAGGTGAGCCGCAGCAGTGCATTTTGACCATGCTGAACACGTGCCGGGGAGCACCCACCACCCCTGGAGCAGGGACTTCCCCCGAGCCTCATGGGTGGGGTTGGAAGTCCTCCTTGCACCGTTGCTGGCATGAGCTTGCAGGGTGGCCTTCCACATTAAACATAATGGAGATTGCCGCTTTCTTTAAAACCTGGCTAAGTATTTCAGGTTCCTTATTGAACTGGACCCTGAGTGACCACCCTCCTCATTGCACTTTCTCTGCCTGGTGCATATGCCAGATGGATGAACTGCCCATGAGATTGTTCCCTAACATAATTCAGCCAAAATTAGCTGCATTAGCTTAAAAAAAATCATAAATAGGCCTTTCCTATTGAAGCCTGACACACTTCACCTGAAAGGGGATTGGGAGTGAATGCGCAACCAACCAAACCATCTGTCCAGCGATGGCAGGGACACAGCAGCAGCCAGAAGTCTCTGTCTACACCAAAAACAAGGTGGAAGCTTTGTTGCAAGACCAGGGCCGCATCTACCTCTGTGCCTGGGAGTGTGTGAGAGACTGGGTACAAATCAATGTCACCTGATTTGACATCTTCATGGAGAGATGTCTATATCTGAAGTGGCACCTCTATAAGCAAAGGAGAAAATAAGGCACTTCTAAGACACAAATGATCTCATTTTATATGCTGCCATCTGCTTCGTCCCGATTCTCTCTCTCTCTAGCCTTCACCATCCCTTTAGCTCTGCCTAGCAGAGTAGCCAGAGCTTCAAGGTTTCCCTGCTTGCATATAGGGCCCAATACTGATCATGGTAAGAACATGAAATACATCCTGAAACAACCTCCTTATACCTGCTGCCCATTAGAAAGGTCCAAGTATTTATTGATAGCTTCCAGTGCCACATATCCCACCCCACTATTCTTGTCGTCCTACATCCCTTCACCCTTTGCAGTTTTTTATCTTGCTGGATTTTGTCCCTTCTGCAGCTGCCAATGTCTAATGAGAGCCGGTTGTGTTTTGAGCAGTTGCTGACAACCTGTTTTTCATCTTGTGAGAGTGTCTTTTGTCACTCCCTTCCCAGATTATCCCTCCCCACCTTACATTATATTGCCTATCATCTTGAGCAGTGTATTGGATGAAATTGCAAGAAAAGTTCTTGCCTTTGCCTGTTAAGCCCACCACATCTATTGAGGGGCACTTGTAAATGAGAAATGAGAGATGAGAGGAGTTTGGTGCTCTCTGAACACCAAGGTACTGCCAGGCTGTTCCTTAAGTGGCCTGGAAAAATGCATGTGTGCATGTGTGTGAAGGGCTTGGCACATTGCTGTCCCCGCATTGGCTCCCTCTTCCACCTGGTAATTAATTATAAGAGCCCAGTAAGGAATTGATACAAAGCCCAAATGGAGCCTGTTTTCCCAGTCACCTAATACGCTTGCCCCAATATCTGCTCTGCTCTACGAACCCTCCACAATCCACCCTCCCATTGCCCTGTGCTGTGCAGCCTCCTCCTCCGCCCCGGCCCCGGCGGTGGCTCCCACGCAGCCAGCAACTCTGTGCTTTGCCCCCACATCCCTTTGACCCCACACCACCTGGCTCATCCCCACAGCTCCTGGGGCTCTGCACCCTCCACCCCAGGGCTGGCAAATGGAGAAGAGGGCAACCACAGTGTCACAGCCAGCTGTTCCCCCTTCCAAGCTGAAGAAAGCATCTACGAGGGGTTTTCAGCTCCTCTCCTTCTTCCCAAAGTGATGAAGGGGAACGGGAACAGCGAGGACCACCTATCAGAGGACAGGGAGGAAGGTTGCTTTGGGCTTCCGGGGGGGTCTCTGCTCTCCCTCCTTGTGGAGGGAGATGGGAGGCTCAGGAGGAGAGCAGCGTGGCAGAAAGCTGAGGGAAGAGACTTTCCTCCAACAGGGCCAAAAATGTATTGACACTAAGTGATCCTCAGAGCTATTTAAACATTTTATCTTCCCCTCTATTGAGCACTGGCAGTGTGGTCTTGGATCAAGTAGAAAAGGTGCCTTTTACAGACATGGCTGTGAATCGACGGGACGAGCTGCGGTCTTCACCAAGGCAATGGTGTGGGGCTTGTAGGTACTCCACAGATGTCCCATGGCAAGGGGTGGGGGATGTGGCACTTCCCAGGGTCCTTTCAGAGCCAGCCCTATGGCCATGCCCCATCCTGTACTGGCAGGGTACTGACTTCAGTGGGGTGATGCCAAGGGCTAGAGCACCCCGTTGGTCCTTCACCACAACAAACACCTCTACACAGCCATCCTGAGCTGGTGCAGCTTGGAGCTGACATATCGAGCATCACAGAGGCCAGGTTTGTCCTCAGGGTAGGTACTGAAATCAGGGCACTTCCCTGCTCCCCCTGCCCTTATCCTCCATCAGCTGTACACTCCCTCCCGAGTTTCTTCTCCTGTGCTGCACGTTTAGAGAGGCTCACGGCTCCTTGGCGCTGGCTGATTTTGATCTGGCTCTTCCAGTTTTGTTACATTCCCACCAGCAGCGCAATAATCGCAGCAGGCGTTTTAGCACGATCTGTCGCACAGGTCGGCGAACCGTGGGTCTTCGCATCCTGCTGGGCAGCTACTGTGTCTGTAGCAGGGTAGGAGAAAGCCACTCTGGGTCTCATGGCTGCTATGCAGTTCGTTTGCATACAGCTTTCATCTTCTTTGGACCATCTCCTGGTGGCTACATTTAAGCAAAACTCCGTCTGAAGCCGATGGGAGTTTTCCTTGTAGAAAGTGGGATTTTTCCATAGCTTTCCAACCCATTTCAAAGGAAACCTTTATCTAGCCCAGGCTGAACCAGACTGGTCTGGTTAGGGAAATACTGACTCTGTGTGTCCCACTAAAGAACATTCCTACCTACCTTCTCATCCCAGAAAAAAGGTGCTTCTTTCACCCCTGGGGGCATGGAACAATCTTATGAAACTAACAGCAAAAAAAACCCAACCCGACTTCGCTTTCTCTCCCTCTTTTTTCTCCCAAGTAAAGAAGGATGAACTCATTAGCAGTCATGGGGTTTCCTGGACAAAAACACAAGCACTCCAAGCATGTCCTCACTGCCCCATAGTTGCAGAACCTGCTTTCCTGATCAGATTAGGGCTGTGCTGGCTGCCGGGATGGAGGACAGGATTAGGAGATACCGGAAGGCTTCCAGGCAATTTTCTCTTCTCGGAGACAGGCCACCGTGACTGCGGCACTGCTCGTTTGTCAGAAAGGATCAGCTCTGCAGGTGTCATCCCACAGCAGCCACGGCATAGGTCCTCCACCAAAAGGGATGAAGGTTAAATGGCCTACTTAATCAACCAGAGAGAAACATGCGTTGCAAATGGCCGTAGCTGCATTACCATGACTCCTCCATCTCAGGGAAGGACATGACATCTCAGAAATAGCTCCAGTATACCCAGGCTGCATCTGAACTGTGGGGTGGTTGTTGTCCGTGGTGTAGCCTTCAGACCTGCCGTGGTTCAGCCTGGGAGCCCAGCTGGAGCCCATCTTCCCCTCCACGCATGCCCAGCAGAAACCACCACGTGGGAGAGACAGAGCGATAGGGCAGCAGATGCCCACTCTCACTGAGGCTCACCACACAGTTGGCGGGCAGGGGCCCACCGGGAAGGGCTGCTGGATTTCAAGGGCGAAGTCTGAGAGACGGTGATGTGCAGAGAAAGAAAATGACCCTGTGGCAATCTGCTACAAGAATAAACATCATTCCTCCTCCCCCTACCCAGCACACACGCTGCCGAGGGCTCAGGAATAACAGCCTTGCTCCTTCCAGCTCAGGGTGAGAGAGGAGGCCAGGATTGCCATTTAAGGGAGGGGTTTTGGTGCTCCCCGCTAATGCACCTACCAGAACACCTCTTATCATCTTTTGCTAAGACTGACACAGAGCCTGTCTGCATTTCACGCAGAAGAGTTTGCTTCGACATGTCAGAGGTGTTCGACAGCTGGTGATTGCAGAGCTGCCTCCAGGAACCCATCGGTGCCTCGAAGGCCCTCCTCCTGTGCAGCTTAGGGGTCCCCAAAACAGTCCCTACACAGCATGCCGGCACGGCCGCTTCCCCACCCCCCTGGCACACAGCTCCTGATTCACTTGCTCACAAGCAGATTCATGTTTTCCTGCTATTTTTACATACAACGGTCATCCTGGTTGTGCGCTGGGGTGCATGATGCACACTGTCATGACCTGACATCTTTCCCCATATATGTGCATACTTGACTAGACCATGAGTCAACGCAAGCAAAATCACATGGGATGCTCTTTTGAGCATCAGGCGTGCATTCAAAACTGTCATCTGTTGGGACCTTCTACTAGGATAAGCTTATGTGTGTATTCACAAGCCTTTATGTGATGCTCTATTATATCTGGATGAACCAGACATTCAAATTAATTTAAATGAATTTATCCACATGGTACTGCAAACCCTAGTCACAAGAAGAAAACAATGCGTAGAAAGATCGCATGCGAAGTTTTCAGTGGTGACCCCTGATCCTGGGTGCCTACCATGCAAGTTTTTCCTCTTGTGTTTGATATTTCTTTGTTTCCCTCTTCTGCTTGCATCGAGGACTCTGCTATCTACTGTATTTTGCATATAAAGCTCCAATTAATGTCAGTAGATGCTTGCAGATAAGGGAGGAATATTAAATAGATCTGCAGTGCAGAGAGAGATGATATTTTAGTTCCTTTCATGCATTTTAGTCAGAAAATAACATTGTACTTGGTTGTGCCTTTAACTTCCAGTGATTTCAAAGTATTCTGCTCAATGCCCAGGCAGAAATCTTCCCACCACTGAAGTGAGGCTCCTCCTGGTGTGGCAATCAGCTAAACAACAACCTGCCTTTCAGGAAAATACATTGGAAAGAAAAATTAGCACAATACAGATGAGCTAGAGTCTTACCCAAATATACAAGATCTTCCATGTCTGAATGAAACAGGTACAGCTGCTCGGAGCTGGCACCCCTGAGCAGAGCGAGAGCTCTGCAGCACGGTCTTGATGTGGGGGGCTGAGCTGAGGGCGCAGGAGCAGAGGACAACAGTTCATCTCAGGTAGAGGTTTGTAGTCACGATCAAATGTTTTTTGCCATTATAGGCAATGAGCATGGAAGCATTTATAAAATGTCTTTTTTTAGATCGCCAGTGTCCTGTACATCTGTGCCTGGGAAGATCATGGAAGAGATCCTCCTAGAAGCTATGCTAAGGCACATGGAGGACAGGGAGGTCATGCGAGACAGCCAGCATGGCTTCACCAAGGGCAAGTCCTGCCTGACCAACCTAGTGGACTTCTATGATGGAGTGACTACATCAGTGGACAAGGGAAGAGCTACGGATGTTGTCTATCTGGACTTCTGTAAGGCCTTTGACACGGCCCCCCACAACATCCTTCTCTCTAAATTGGAGAGAGATGGATTTGATGGGTGGACTGTTTGGTGGATGAGAAATTGGTTGGATGGTCCCATCCAGAGGGTAGTGGTCAATGGCTCAATGTCCAGATGGAGATCAGTGACGAGTGGTGTCCCTCAGGGGTCCGTACTGGGACCAGTACTATTTAATATCTTCATCTATGACACAGACAGTGGGATCGAGTGCACCCTCAGCAAATTTGCAGATGACACCAAGCTGAGTGGTGTGGTTGACACACCTGAGGGACAGGATGCCATCCAGAGGGACCTGGACAAGCTCAAGAAGNGTCAATGGAGGTGATTCTGGCCCTCTACTCCACTCTGGTGAGACCTGACCTGGAGTACTGCATCCAGCTCTGGAGCCCTCAGCACAGGAAAGCCATGGACCTGTTGGAGCAGGTCCAGAGGAGGGCCACAAAAATGATCAGAGGATGGAACACCTCTCCTAGGACGAAAGGCTGAGAGGGTTGGGATTGTTCATCCTGGAGAAGAGAAGGCTCCAGGGAGACCTTATTGTAGCCTTTTCAGTACTTAAAGGGGGCTTGTAAGAAAGATGGGGACAAACATTTTAGCAGGGCCTGTTGTGATAGGACAAGGGGTAACGGTTTTAAACTAAAAGAGGGTAGATTCAGACTAGATATAAGGAAGAAATTTTTTATGACAAGGATGGTGAAACACTGGCACAGGTTGCCCAGAGAGGTGGTAGATGCCCCATCCCTGGAAACATTCAAGGTCAGGCTGGACGGGGCTCTGAGCAACCTGATCTAGTTGAAGATGTCCCTGCTCATTGCAGGGGGGTTGGACTAGATGACCTTTAAAGGTCCCTTCCAACCCAAACTATTCTATGATTCTATGATTCTATGAATATACCAGGGAGTAATTAAGATGTTTTTCAAGCGCTGAAATGGAAATAGCAGTGGACTTCCATTTGAATAGAAGATGAATGTGCATTTCCAACCTCCGTTACTGCTGACTGTTGTGTTAGCGCAATTTATTTGAACTAGACTTTGTCTAGGGCACTGGGGATGTGCTTTTAAACAGTATCACCTTAATACTACCTGCACCTTGGTCTTAGAAAGCTTAGTTGTGGAAATCTTGTGCTAAGAATCCAGTTCCACCATAATGAGTAGTCAGATCTGGTTTTGTCCTCGAATGTCATTGCAGGAAGTAATCTGGGGCTTTTCGTGCCTGCTTCCACTCACAGCAGGGCATTCTTGCCCTTCTTTGAAAAGCAGAAAATCAGAGGAAAGCAGCATTTTGGTGATAAGCTCACAGGAACACTGCTGTAAAACTTGCAACAAAGGCTTTAAGAAGCCAGTGCAGTGCCATAGCAATTAGTTTCACAGCGTCTATCGAATTATAATTCTGGCAGCAGTGAGGGCGAGAGAGCTTGTCACGCAGGGCCAGCACCTCTTCCCACCTCTCTGAACAGTTTTTTGCCGGTGCAGTTTGACTGGTTACAGAAAGGGACCTTGATATGGTCAAAGCCACTCCCTTAGAAAGCTAAGTCAAATATTTACAGGTGTGTTGCATTAGTTGCCTACATCTGTTCTTCTGTTCGTCTAAGCATTTGTTTTTAGTACTGTCATCAAACAAGAGTAGGACACGAAAGGCTGGGAGCCAGGGGCAGCAGAGATGGCACTGCCTCCTGGAGGGGCGAGGGGAAGGGCAGCGGGAAGGCAACGGTGGCTGTGCAGGAGGAGACGTGATGTACGCTATAACCAGCGCGGATACAAAAATGGCAACACCAGAAGGACAGCTGCCACAGCACTGCCTCCCGGGGGGTCTTCAATGCCCCAGCCCTTCTCCCCAACACCCTTTGCCCTCCAGCAGCCTGATGGGGCCAGGAGGGGGCTGCCCACCTTGTCCCTGAGGCCCAGCGGGACAGGTAACAGTGCAAAAAGCTGAAGAAGAGGAGGAGGCAGCGGCTGCAGCAGGGAAGGAGAAGCTGGTAAGGGGACTGGGGATTGCCCGCAATGCCACAGCATCTCCCTAGGATCTCTGGGCTGCTGGCATCCCTTCCGCTTTTGGGCTGCCTTAGCATAATTCTGCAACTGGCTGCTTCTTTGCAGCTATGTCCTAGGGAGAAGTCTGAGCAAGCAACAGTGGAAACGAAAAAGCAAGTGCAAAGCAAATGGGAAGGAGTTAGAAGCAGTATGAGTGCTCAGCATCTCACACCGCCAGGAAAGAGAAGGGAGCAAGAGAAGAGGAATTGAGAAGAGCATGATACGGTCACAGGGAGTTGGGACACTTCTGGAAAAAATATGTTGCCCAGCATAGAGCAGGCAGAGGCTCGATGAAGGAGTATGTCGTGAGGTTTCTACTTCTGAGGAGTTTTTTGAGTTTAGCAACATTGTCACGCTCAGGATTTTAAACCACACGTATCTGATCCTTGAGTAGTATCAGAAACCAGCTTGAAAATCATGAAAGGTTTTCCTTTGTTTGGTTTTTGGGTTTGGGTTTTTTTTAATAAATGGTAGGTTCTTTCAATTTGCCTTCTGGTTTCTGAGCTTCTAGGACGTATTTAATTTTCATTTTCATGTCTTTTGCATAATGGTTCAAGCCTTTTAAAATGTTCTTTTTAAATAAAAGCTCTGATTTTCTCAGAATCAAATCATTCCAAGTAGTGGCAAAATGCCAAATATTATGATGGTAGTGGTAAATTAGCAAGCTAAATTTAATAAGAATTTTCTGATAAAGAACGAGTAATTAACAGAGTGATTACATCAATCATTTTTATATGCTGTTGACCAGGATGCTATTGTATGTACTGTAAGTGTGGTCTGGTAATGTTGCAGATATGGCAGTATGCTATCAAGAAAATTGACTGTATTAATGTATGCATAGATCCCTAGTATTCTGAAATTTGGGAGTTAATCATATGCTGAAGAACAGGTACACTGATCTGGTGAACTTCTCATATGGCCTTTTTTTTAATTCATTTATTACAGCTTAAGACTCCCCATAAGAAGGTATCAGGCAGGGGTTGGAGTGTTTATATAGGGAATGGTTACATGAACTCAGTCTGCATGTCTTACAGACCTCTGGGAAACATCATCTAACAAGCAAGAAACTGTTCTTGAATGGTTTGGATTTTTCTCATTTTTCAGATGAAATATTTTGTTTTTCTTCAAAGCAAAGCAAACCCCTTTGTTCAACTACAAGACAGGTCTCTGCCCTGGTGCAATTATCTGAGGATGCTGAAGAAGACAATCAATTCCAGAATTATGTGGTGTCTTACAGGCAACCATGGGCACAGCCCATTGATTTAGGGGGGGAATGAGAGAGCTAGAAAAGAAGTGGAGGACAAATGCAGCATGACATGATATCCGCTGACCCTAACTATCAGCTTTGAGCGGCTCATCGGTGGTGGAGTTATTGCCTCCCAGCAGACAGATACTTCTGCCTTACCTAAGCTCTGGCCACAGCCCTAGATGAGGTTGGCATCATTTTTACCAACTGGAAGTGAATTAAAAAATAATGCCAGGGAGCAGGGAAGGAAAGAGAGAGTGGGGGAAAAGCCAGTGGAGCCACCAGCATTAGTGGGAGGATGGCAGAGCAGGAGGGCAAACCGGGGCACATCAAAATCCTTTGGGTAAGGGAGGACGAGCTCCCTCCCACATCACTGTGGGGATGAGGGAGGGCTGGGAACATCCAAAAGAAAGGAGGCACCAGGAGACCGGGACTGTGACACACATTTTTGGAGGGATGCCTGGGGGTTAGCAGTGAACAGGACCGAATGTCACACCTCTAAACACCTTTAAACCAGTCTGGCAGTAAAGGAGGTAGCTGAGCTACATGGCCTGTTTGCAAAACAAGTGAGATGAATGAGCCTGGGCTGGAGTGGAAAAGGAGATTTAAATAATTTGTGGTAGGATGGAAGTTTTTCCTCCCAGAAGTTCAGGACATTAAGGTAAAACAGGGCCTAGTGCTAGGAGCCACTGGGACTCCATCCAAGCAGCAGCCCAACAGGGAGTCTTCAACATCAGTGAGAAGAACCTTTTTCTGCTGTTCTTGTTGTTGTTGTTTGTTTGTTTGTTTAAAAATAGGGAAATTTTTATGGACTTTGTTCGTCACTGATATCTTTCAGTATCACACAGGAACATATGCAGAATCTAATCCAGGGATATTGTAGATCAAAATGCTGCCCCAGCTACTGCATCATATTGGATATGGCTTTTGTAGCAGGACTCTGTTTAGTTTTTCCTTTTTAGATAGTTCTGCTTCAATAAAAAACAGATGAAGAAAAACAAAAAATGAAGAAAAGTGCTGTTATTAAAATGGAAACTTCCTCTGTGAGCTCACATGCCAAGAGATACCCAGCAATCAGCATGGGAGTGGAGCATCTCTTTACCTTCAGAGAAACAGAAGCGGTGCCATCTCTCCTTGTTAGCTACTCATATGCCCTCCTCCGACTTTGAGAGCTACCTGCGTAACCATGTTACAGTGTCTCTACCAATTAGCATAACATCAAAGGGGATTTTAGGGATCTGAAAACATGACTGTAAGAAAGGGTCTATACCTCGTTTGATCATGCCGCTGTTAGGATGCATCTTTGGGCCGCTGAGCTGTTTGAAACTTCACTGAGAGCAGCTGTATTGATCAGATGACAGAGAATGTCCAATATCTCGGACATTCCTGAAGCTTCCCTGTTTCGCTGCAGCTGGTTTAATTCTGGTGTTGCTAGGATATATCATCTCAGAGCACATAAACCCCACAAAGCCCTCACTGACAAGAGGATTAGAAGAGCCTGTCTACCAGTGGATTATGTATATGAATGAAGAATAAAATTAAACATAAAATGCTTCATTTCTGGTTAAAATGATGTAATTCTGTGGATGCAGAGATGAAATGATTAGACTAGCTTTATCTGTTGTGCACCCCCAAACGACAAAGCTCTGCTCCAGCTGTTCTCTCAAGACACATCTCTGCAGAAAGCCAGCAGTTCTTCAGGGAACACCACAGACTTCTCCGTCATCTGATTAAACGTAGACAAATCCAAAGTAAATGTAAGGGGTCACCGCTTGAGCTAGTCATCCTCACTTCCCATTTATTCAGTGGTGAAAACCACATGCTTTTAGAGACTGAGTCATCTCACCCTAAGGTAGGTCAGAAATTCTGCCGTCGGAGTGCCCATTGCTCTCCACCAGCTGGAAAGGATGCCTGGGGGGCCTAACTCCAATGGAGACATCTGGGTTTTGCCCCATGAGCTTTTTAGAAACAGAGATCACTAGGCCCTTCAGATGCTGCAGCTCAGGGCATGCCTCAGAGGCCGAATCAAAGAGACAGGGCTTGACCCGCTTGCGCTTGCAGCTGCCCAGCTGCAGGCTGGAGCCATGCCAGAGCGGTCCAGCTTCGTTAGCGGGGCACTCTGCCAACCCCTCCCAATCCCGCAGGGTGGGATGCTGCAGAAGCTGCGCTTACTCACCAGCCCCTACCTAACAGCATCAGCAGAACAAATACATAGACACTCCCCCATACATATATATACATATACATATACGCATACACATACACACATATAGACATATACATATGTACATATATATAAACCCCCAACAATAGAGGACCTGTATGTATATGTGTGTGTATATATGTATGTATGTGCATACATTGGTCCTATATTGTTTTATCATCAGATTCAGGTATCTCCACTTTTAGGATAATTTCCGCTCTAAGCATTAAATATGTCATTAGAGGAAATCTGCCTATACCCATTGGGCCTTTTATCTGTTTCCTAATATCACCTAACTGCTCAAACATTAAAATGTTGGATTCCAGTGGCCAGTCTTGGACTTGGGATCTGTATATGGATTGATGTGACTCGAGCAACCAGGGTCCAGCAGTTGAAGTCACTACTCAGTGGAGTGTAAATGCACACACACAGATATATATGCTCATACCAAAATGAATAGGATTAAATTATTGGATTGCCACACAGATTGGTCAAAAACCATCATATTTAATCCATGAAAGAGTCAAATAAATCGCTTCTAAACCTAGCAGGAATACCATGCATATCCAAGTCATGTGTTTAGCCTGGGCTTAACTCCGTTTCCCCTCCCAGCAAAACTCTCCCATCTGTGGCACCCCTAACATCTGGGGGCAAAGTCAAAAAGTGATGTAAACCTTAGTGACAGAGGCCTGATAATATACTACAGATATTTCTGCCTAAATGCTACACACCCTTGTGTCTAAAACACCACTCACTGGTACTGCGCAAACCTTAGACACAGGGAGCGAAGAATTGGAAACCCACTAGATTTGGTGACTGAGTACTAACTGAGTCTCCAGTTGTTTCTCTGCTGTGCACTGCAATATCTGTCTGTCCATCAAAATGATGTGGTGTTTGATTTTGACTTTGACTTTGGCCTTTGACGTAGACTTTGACCTTGACCTTTTCTTTTCCATTTACTGTCTTCACCGTGACCTGTTTGGGAACTCCAGGAATCATGGAACCTGCCTGATATTTACCTCTTTATGTGACGTATGTGACTAATCCGCTGCCACACTGATGGCCACATGCCTGTGCATGGGCACTCTTCCATAAGACCATGCATTTATTCCCTGTGAATGTTCAGGATATTTCAGAGCCTCTAAGATCTCAGGTGGCAATTTTTTTTAGCCTGTGCACCAAAAAACCAAATTATAGACATAGAATTCTACTTCTTGTTTTCTTCTGAGCTTCAGTTTTATTTCCTAATTTAGGTTCTCAAACTCATTAATGTTGCATGTTTGGGAACTTACCAAAATGTCATGCAACTCTCCACCCCTCTGCTCTTGCCCTACACAGCTACACCAAAAGTCTGCTTATTATTTACAGCATTAAATAGCAGGAGAATCTCACATCGTTTGGGTTCTTTCCTTCACCCAGTCATTTCTACAGAGCAACCCTCTTCTCTTTGACAACTCCCCAGTTCAGTTCTTCCTGAGGACCATGTACTCTTCAGGCCATCACAGGGAGACGCTGGGGTGGTGACAGGTTGCAGCAAAGCCCAGTAGTTTTTGGCAAACCTAAACCCAGGCTGAGCTGGCCAAGCCAGTAAAACCTGGTGTGCTGCCTCACCCCTAGTCCACGCACACTCATAGTGTGCATCAGGCTTAGCAGCAAGGACCCACATGCAAAAGAGAGCTCAGATTAAGGTATCTACAAATCCTAGCTATCCCTGGCAGGCAATGTCAGGATGCTTCCTAGAAAGACTGGGTCTTTCCCATCCCCATGTGACAGGCTACCAGGACAGCAACAGGAGTAGCTAAGAGAGAGCATTCCCAGAGCATCTGTACAGGCAGGGGTACACCCTGGACCATGTTAAAGGTTTGCAAATTCCAAGCTTTCTCCATCAGACCAAGCTGAAGATTAGCAGCAATCTGTGCCTGAGTACTACCAAGGTCTCTCTTGGGAAAGAGAATACTCTGAGGTGAGTCTGGCCCTAATAAAGATGGCTTTCCAAGATTTGCCGGACAGAGAGCCGTTTCCTATCATCACAGTAACTAGACTTTTCAGTCAGGACTGAACTGAAGACAGCGGATGAAATCCTGGAACAAACAGTTCTCTCTCAGATAGGCCAGGCTGGAGACAAGATGTTTTGCAACACCTGAGAGCCCTCGCTGTGGTTAAGGCAAATGAAAAACTGTCCAGCGTGCTACTGCACAAACTGGCTTGAGGGTTGCTTGTTCTCGTCCATCTAGCTCTGCTCAGCACAGCAAAGGGCAGACTCATTTCAGGCTCATTAGCAGATGTCCTTGAGGTGTTTGAGGCTGGTGCCTCAAGACAAAGGAAGAGGTTTGCAGATCAAAGTAGAGCTTTGATCATCCAGGACATTATTATTATGAGCTGGGCTAAAAGCCCACAAATTCCACAGATTCAACATAATGAATAGGGCATGGAGCAATAGGTGGCATAGCTCGAGACTGAATTTCTAAATTCAGAGGTGGCTTTCTCAGCTTGGCAGCTGCTGGGCGGCATGATTTATGGCTTTGCCTGGAGGAGGTAACCCTACTGTTAATAGGAAGTGACCTCCTGGTTAAACAGAAGAGCAGGGTGCCTGTGTCCCATGGTCCTGCTTCCCACATCCTGGCTTTTGCTGCCAGCATTATGTTTCAGATCATGACTTCAAAGGTTGATAGGAAGCTCTGTGTCTGTCTGAAGAGCTACGAACCCCATACTGGCACAAGAGCAATGTGTTTTATTGGGGAGCAACGGGAATCCGGCTTTCCCCTGTACATGAATCCAATGGCTCCCACACAGGATAAGGGACTGGTCCTCTGCAGGGGAGCCCATGTGGGCTGGCAGAGTTGGGAAAAGGCCATGGGGGAGGTTGTAAAAAGGCAAATATTTTTGTCTTTCCAGGGCTGTTTCATGTTACAGAAGATATAATACGGGCACGTGGTCTTATTTGGGTGACCTCATTGAATGAGCCAGAACAGAAGGCACACGGGGGAATGGCATATCACTGATGGAAGAACTGATCTGAGTACTGGCATGAAACTACATTTTCCCAAACTGCTTTCTTTTTGCGCTAAAATGATACTGGTTTTTGTTAGGGGAAATGCTGACAAAGTTCACATGCATGGGGTGTGATATACCTGCTGTTATTCTCCAATGCTGTTACCAGTTATAGATATCTCTTCATTAGACAGATACATACACACACCCTTATGACTTGTTTTTGCAATAAGGTTGTTGCTGGGCTGACTTTGTCCTTTGGCGAGTGCTTTTTCTTGTGAATGTTGCTCATCTTTCCTGGGGTGTAATGAGCCCAAAGAGTTCTAACAGGAATGATCACAACCTCAGCTGGCAACAAGTATGACCGGTGTTGGGTAGAAAAACTATTCTTTGTGTTCAGAGAAATATTAGCAAAACATCCCTGAACTGCAGTGGAGTGCATTGCTGTAGGAGCCTCAAAATATTTCATCAATGCACTCCAAGGTCATTGAGTGACAAGATCTGTCAGCATAAAGAGGCATCAATGTTTTGTTGTGACCATTCACTGGGTTCTGTAAGTAGCCGTCATTTAGCATTCATAGCTTTGACTATATATACTTTTAAATCACCCCGACAGATGCAAAGACCAGAGGCCAAGCTTTCAGCCATATCTCAGCAACTGTAGATCAGTAAAAACTATCTGAGTAGTCGCCGAGACAGTTGTTTGCAGCGTGACGGCTGCTGGCAGTGACAGGGCTATACAGGTCTGATTTGCCACACTTCTTCTACTTGAAGGCAATGAGGGATGTTGAAAAGCTTGGCAGAAATCCAATAACTGCAAACATGGCTTGGAAAGGGTGGGAACCACTGACCCAGTTTTATGGATGCCCAGATAATTACCCACAGGAAAAATTCACACTGAGAACACGCTCTTTTTTTTTTAAAGCTTCAGTTACTCTGGAAAACAACTAAAAAAAAAAAAAGAAGTTGAGCAGAGCGCGATTTCTTTTCCTGACACTCTCAAAAACAATCATTGTTCTCCCTCTTCCTGCACTGCTAAATCACGTTGCGAGTCTTATCACGCTTTGGCTTGGTCGGACGAGTCACATGTCAACATCAAGACAAAGTCATACAGAAAACAGCACAGCCCTTGCCTGTAGACAGACCTGTGCTTGCGGCAATGCCAACAACCCACAGCCTCTGCTAAAATATTCACAGTAGTTTCCTCCTGTCCCTGCAGCCCAAAGTGTATTATTTCCTAAGTCAGGAAAATCATGTAAATATTCTCCTGTGAATCAGTGAATTGTCTTTCAAGTCGTAAAATAGAAGTAATCTGTGCTGCACACCTTCCTTCTTGTCCCCAAATAAAGAAAAAAGGAAGGATGTTTTGGTTGTTCCTACAGAGCCAATAAATGTGCTTCAGGGGTCATTAACTTGAAATCCATTCTTTTGGAAAAAAGATTAAGAGCGGCACTGTACCTTATCCTGAATCCCCTGCCAAGCTTTGTTTAGAAATAGCATTTTACTGATATCTTTTTTTCCCCCCCTTGAGAAAAATCTGCTGGCACAGGGTGGAAGCTGACTATACGCAGCATAGAACCCGGCTGCATACCAAGTGTCACCCTACACTTGTATAAGCACACTAAAAAAGCCTTGCTTCTCTTTTTACTTTAGGATCTGCTCCAGCAGTGGCAAGCGGTTGAATTGCTGCAGCTCGGCGAGCAGCACAGCATAGGAAGTGAGCCGGCGCTCCTGCCAGCCACTTCGAGGTCCCACATCAGCGTCCGGTGGCTTTGGGCCACCCGCATCCTGCCAGAGAGGTTCACCCAACCCTTGCTGCAACCCTTCTCCTCCTTTAACCCTTTCGGATGAGAAACTGCCGTGAAAGTGAGCAGAGAGCAGGGATTAAGGCTTTGCAGGAGGTTTTGGGGTCGGACGGGCTTGGCAGGAGGCAGGTGAGGGGAATGGGACTACGGTGGGGCAGCACATCTGGGGCCCCATCTGGGACAGTGCTCACCAGGAGGGTGGATGAGTGCAGGTCATTCACGGCACAGGCGGTCACCTCTTGTAAGCGAACCGTGCCTGATATAGCATATTTCAGGGAGATGATATTTTCCCTTTTATCATGGATGTGTCTCTCAAGCGTTCATTTCAAATACCCTCCAATATCCAACTAAATTACCATGAGCTTCAGGGCATAATTTACTTTGTCATAATTGACAACAACCTCTTTTGAGACATTTCAACTTATCCTCTGTGTCTTGAAATCAGTTAATGCAGTTCTTCCCAGAAAAACTGAAATTACTTTAGTTTGAAGCATTATGCTAATAGAGTTTTTAGCAGGTTCACACGTGAAAAGTATTCAGCGTGGCTCTGCATCTGAAGTAGGAATGGCATCATGAGTTCTGAGAGGTGTAAGATCATGAGAGGAGCAGGATTCAGCCTATTTCCTAACACAAGACTCCTGAAACACGTTCAAGCAGCTGTGCTGAGCCTCTCGGTATACAATAAGCCTTATGCAAATATGCCATATCCAGCTTTCTGTCAGATTGAAGTCACTCAGGAGAACTTACAGTGTTTTTGTCAGAGAAAGCGTCTTAGTCAGACCAAGGACTGAAATTAAAATATGAAGTCAAGTATTTGGGTATGTGACAAAATTCTTTTTTTTTCTTCACTAAGAAGTGTTTTAGATAAAAGCTATACTTACGACTAAGGAACTACCAATTCTATCTTGTGACTTACCTCTCAATGAGTGCATGATATCATTAACTTCAGCACATGCATCATAAGGTCATTTAATTTTAAGGTTATCATAAAAAAAAATCTTGTGGCACATTTTGAAAGAAATGTTAAATTTTTGATAATACCCCTCTGTCAACCGCATCTAAGTGATCCTTCAAGAATTTAAAAGTGCAACTGGAAAATCTTTATCTAACATTCAAAGAGATAAAGAAAGAATTTCTTTATTTGTTTAAAGAGCTAGAAAATATTTTTTTAATCCTTTTAATGCAACTGTATGGAGATAACTGTCATCTGGAGATATACCTTGATATTTCCACATTAGGAAAAATTAAATCTCTCCTGCAGTTCTAAAACTCTTGGGAACTAAGAAAAGGTCTTTGTAGATGTTGTTTAACTGCTTTTAAAATCAAATTACTTCGTTGTATAATATTATATGAGAGGTTGGATCAGTTAGAAGAAAATACTATTTTCTTTTCCGCTAATCTGTAACTAGAGAGGCATCTTCCAAAGTTAACATCTGCATTATCAGAAGCTATTGTCGGCACATTGTCAAAGTTCAAATAATTCAAATTTAGTTCACTTTTTGCATTTTCAGATATTCCTTGTCCAGTTTTATCACTACCTTGAAAATAATAAAAACCACGATGGGTTACTCCCCTTCCATGTCTGTGCAATAATGAATAACTATGGGAAACTATTTGACATTTTTTAGTTGAAAGCATAGAGGAAAATAAACTGCATTCAACCACATCTCCACTGTTTTCTCAGTTGAAAAGGAAGCTCAGATTTGCAGACAACACAGAAAACTTTCATCCTATCAAAATGTATCGTATTAGCTCCTGGCCAACCTTGGAAGCAATATCATTTAAGTTGCAGTCATGACAGACTGATCTGCCTGGTTAACTATGGCTAATGCTGCTGTAGTAGCAGCAGCAGCTACTGTTAGCAACAAAGAGGTTTCAAGAATTTTGCCCATTAACAATTCCTCCTGTGATCAGCTCTCCTTGCTCTCAGTCTTCTTTCTGTCTGTGGCGGTTATAACCACTATCTGAACTATACCCTATGCATATCAGACCAATACCACATACTGTGCCTTATGCAGCCCAGTACTTATCCCCTAATAATTGCACAGCATAAATTAACTTTAGATACTGAAAGGCAGGTAAGGAGGGTAATCTTAGCTGTTCTTTCAAATTAGCTAAAGCTTTCCTTGAAATGCATTTCAAACTCATCTTTTCACATTTGTACCATGTTTGAAATTGTTTCTGGCTGAAGAAAATAGGGATACCTTCCCGATCTAGTGAAAGGCATTCCTGCCCATGGCAGCGGGGTTGGAACTAGACGATCCTTAAGGTCCCTTCCAACCCAAACCATTCTGTGATTCCATGATTCTAGGAAGACTGGAAAGAAACATAGGACCCTTTGGTTTTATAGGTACTGCTTAAATGTGAACATTTGTTTGAGTTAAAATGCACAGAGCTACAACAGGAGAGTTTGGGGGAAATGAGGTGGCCTCCAGCAAAGATAAGTCAGGGTCATTCATTCAGAAGTTCTGCTGAAGGAGCGAGTACACTCAGTTCTTCGGTTCGTTTTTCCCAGGAGGTTACCTATCCAGGCCACATTTTTCCACCTGCAAACCGTAGGAACTGAAGGCATCCCCACTTCAGTTTTTCGGAAGGGTTTTTCCATCTCAGTTCTCCTATAAAATCCTTACCCAAGCCTTTCCCTAACTCAGAAGGAAACACTTGCTTTCCCATGCTGGGATCATGTGGGAGCTTTATTCTTCCGTGGACCACCTTAGCACTGCAGAGCCCTTGGCGCAGTGCACTCAAACCCCTGCCTGCTGAAGCTGGATGAGCATTTCCAGGACCTCTGCTGAGACCTCAGCTTTGACATCTCCAGGCCATGCTAGAAAAAAGTATCTTGACACCATGGTTTAAAGCCCTACCCTGCGCACTGTGCTCACAGGAGAAGCATGTGCTGCTTATACAACTCATAGTGACCCATCCAAAGCCTTCCCCCTCGCAGGCCACTTTTTTCCTGGGTTACAGGTAAAAAAAGGGGAGCATTGCAACTTACCAGGCAATGTCTCTAGCAGGCAGCCTCATCCATGGTTTCCGTTTCACATGTTTCATCCCGTACTGCCTCAGAAGGACCTGACAGAAGGAACTTTTGCACTTATTTTGGTATGACTAGTTTTCATCAAGCGGGATCCCACCCTGTAATATAGCTCCAACAGCAAAGCCACTGAGATATAAATATGTATTTATATATTTACAAAAGATACAACTGAGTGTCAAGGCTCGGTGCATGTAGGCAGCAGAGGAATGAACTCTGGTGTGGTCTCTTGGTGGATGGATGCTTGCCTGGGATGTCCACAGCTCCTCAGCCTCCCTGAGAGGTGCCAGGGTGTGCTCTGCTGGCTACAAACACAGCTGCGAAGAAGTGCCACTGTCTAGATATGTGGGCTCCAGCCAGATGTGCACCTCCAGCCAGATGTGTGCCCCCTCTGGACAGGGGGCTTGGCAGATCCCCAGGGTGGAGATGTGAGACCCTTCACAGCCACGGGTGATACTACTGAACGGGACAGGAGGACTGGGTCCGTTCTGCGAGCAAACTAGGCGTCTGCCTGGGACCAACAAATTAAAGAGAAAAGCATTCCCACAGCTGCAACGTGGCTTGGCTATCTGCCAGGCACACGGATTCCCCCCCAAACATTAGCAGAGACATTTTTGGCTCATCACTAACACACACTTGCATGCAAGGCTTGCTGACCAAGCAGTGTGCTGCGTTCCTGGGACTGTAACCGAGGGATTAGCCCCATGGAGACTGCCTGGGACCATGAAGGAGCTAGGGCCAGTCCCGGCTTTGGGCTAGATCCGTTGTGCCCTGAGCAGCAGTAGCAAGAAAATGTTGGATTATACATAAGCAGACCATAGGAGAGAAGCCACAAACCTGTGGTGCCGGAAGGAAAAAGGAAGTGGCAATAAGAATGGAAAGCAATTTCTTATTGTAGGGACTCTCTCATTAGAGTGATGGTCCTCTCTTAAAGGCTATGAGAAAGAGGAATCTGTGTCTGCTTTCAGCTGCCCTGAATGGCTCTGCAGACCAGGTGATCTCACCAGGTCATTTTTATGAGATGATGATCTGTGGTCTGTCCTCAGGTACACTTATGCATTTGCCTCTCCCTCAGCAGAGTTGTGACTATACAAACTGAGGGCTGAAATCAGCCCATCTGAAGTGAGTCAAAGCAGAAGAAACTAGTTCCCCATTTGGGCATGATGTTAAATAGATCTGTCATCCTGATGTTTATGCTGGTGCTGTATGAGAAAAATATTCCTCCACCTTGTGGCTAATGACTGCCTATATATTTATACATGCCCTTTGCCTTGGGCAGGTTAAATGCTCAGAGTCCAAACATGATAAAAGCCCACATCTCACTGGTACAATAAAACAAGCCCCCATGTCTCATTCCATTTATAATCATGATATTTCTTACTGTAACTCTGTTATATCAGGATGTGGTATACCTCGCATTTTTTCTGTGTTGTTTATATAGCATGATCTATACATAACCAGGGTGCGACGAAAATCAAAGGAGATATAAATCATTCTAAAGCCGGCATGCCTGCTTTAGTATCACAAGCTACCAGTAAAATACCTGAGAAACAATGAGAAATTAAAATGCACAGGAAGTTCAGTTTCTGTGAGAATCTTAAATGAATCAAGATGCTGCTGACACCTTTCATAGCCTTTTCTGTGGTTATGGATGTTGATGTGGACCTAGAACATCTACTGTCTTACTTGCTTGTGACTGTGCATTAATGCTGGTATAATTAGCGATATATATAGTCCTGGTACAAAACATACACAAGTTGAAAGATATGCACCTCTTATAAATTATCAACACCAATAGCTAAAATGATTTTACAGTCAGTCATGTTACTCAGTTTTATATTTCAATCCAGTGAAAGGGCTGGAGAAGCTTCAGTGAAAGCTATTTGAATAGATAGCAATTCCACTACTATAAATACAGAAATACTGGATTTTGTGCACTGAAGCGACTGGAGCTCCAGAAGCTGCTGCAATTGTAAAATACAGTGGGGAAATGTGCAGAGCACTCAAGAGGTGTCCTTGCTTAATTAAGCTTGCCTCGTCTTTTGTTATACGCTAGGCTAAGATATAAAACATGGATACTGATTTGGGTTCAGGGTTGTCCTGCCTTCAGTGCAGTCCCTTGCAGCAGTCCGCAGTGGGTGCATTACTTGGAGTGGTGGGAGATGCTCTGCTCCTTCCGGAGGAGCCGCCTTCCCAGGGGAGAGTCTCCACCAGCCAGCTGGGCTCACCAGTACCAAAAGGGCTGGTCCTGCTCTTCCTTCCCATTCACCTCACACACCCGTGTGCCCACATGCACCAACACGTGCCTTCACACGCCGCACACACGATGCCTACACAGACCACAAGCAATGCACGCTCCTGTCCCATCCCTGCATTAGTTCCACCTCTCACCTCACCCCAAGTCCAGACAATTCAGCTCCCCAGCACAGCAGAAAACTCACCCAGAAGAAATCAGAAAACCCCAGCAGAAAGCAGGAATTGCTTTGGAAACAGCTCTTCTGGACTTCCACCGTCCCAGGTATCTAGGACATTTAAGTACGTTTATATGGGTATAAGGCAGCTGTGCAGCCATCTCGTGCAGCACCCCGTCAGGCTCTGGCTCTGGGAAGGCATTTTCAAGAGCATTGCCAGGAACCAGAATAAAATGTTGATGGAGGAGCCGAGTGCTTCGTATTCTTCACCTGGCTCCAACCTGTGGCATCATCCTCCCATCTGAGAGAAACCCAAAAAAGGTTTTTAAGCTCAGTAAAGTGCAAAGATGTGCTGAGTATTCTTAGAAAAAGATTTAACCCAGACTCTCTTCCTTCGGTTAGCAAAACGAGAGGACTGTTTTCTTTTAATTGTTTTCAGAACGAAGGAGACACCTGCGGAGGTGTGGCCTGGGGAGACCTTCCTGATTATAGATAAACTCTATCAACGTGTCTGTCAGAAAGGCTGCTCTGCACTGAGCAGCCCACCAAACATGATTTATATCTAAGATTTGTATCTGTCAAGCCATATATTATACATATTATGTGTGTGTTGCCTCCCCTCAGCCAGGGAGGGCAAATATAATACGCTTCTGACATCATCCTCATTGTGTTTCTCCACTTGCTAAAATTATTTGAAGTGATTTAAGCAGAACTGGTATGATTTACAATTTCCTTTTGCCTTTTTTTTTTTTCTTTAATAGCCCTCATAATTTGTAACCTCCTGTTATGCTTCTTAGTACTGTGTGCACAGAAACATGCTTTGGCCTTTTCTTAGCCGTGCAGTCTTAGATGGCTCCACCATAGCGGTGAGGGCGGGATCCTGGTTTTGGAAGATACCTTCACAGGGTAGGGGCGTGCTGCAACACCACCTTTTCCCAAAGAAACACCACAGATGTGCAGGAGGAGGCATTACAGCAACACCCACAGAAAAGACAGGTTATCAACACCCGGCAGTAATGACATTTAAGACCACTGTGACCATTTCTGCTGAATGACATGGTGTTCCCCGGACCGGTTCTTGTTGCATATCCCAGACCTGTGACTGTGCATCTGGAGCTGCCCTGCTCCAAACACTCTTGGATCAAAATGCACCACACACGCACTTAAAATACAAACCCTCCTTGTTACCACAGTAAGTCAGGAAAGCCCAAAAGCTGTCTTCAGTTAGACTGACATTTATTAGGTATTAAAATCAGCTAGGGACTTGTTGTTTCTCAAAATGGGAACTTTTTTTTACAGTTTAGTGCCAACTTACCTTCTACCTGCTGGGCCAAACCAAGCACGGTAATGATCACAGCAGGATCAGTTCAAGGGAAAACAACGTCCCTGCTCCTACATAATGTTGCCCTAAGTGTATGTACTACATACATATATCAGGTTTTTTATTCACAGCATCACACTTCAGTTCAGCTGCTCATTCCCCGTCATTCCCAGTGTATTTTTAGTGGGATGTTTTCCTATGGAGTCCTTGCTCTGTGATCGCTGGAGCTTGGCCCCTGCATGACTGTAGAGGTCAGGGGCTGGTGGGAATCCTTTTCTGTCTCTGCTGACAAGCTATAGAGCGGGGCTGATCAGTTGGGTCCGGTGGGAAATGGCCTGTCTGTGAAACCACAACAAGCTGATGGATCACTGCAATTTGATTCGTCTCCCAGCTGTACAGTTTGTGTAGCCTTGCCATTGCAGCTGCCAAAAACCAATGCTCCTCTTATAGGCATTGCTCAATACCTCTTCCAACAAAATTCATCAGCTTTTTGCCCCTTAACATCCTCCTTCCATACTGTCTTTCTGAAGAGGAGGAATTTTTTTGTATCTATCTCAGAAAGGTAATCAAAATACTTCATACTCTTCCTGATTCAAATTCTGCACAAAGGAAAGCAGAGAACTTCAGCTGACATCCCACCCTCATGCACTGGAGCATTAGGTAAATCAAGCAAGTTAGAAAAGTCAAGCTGTTGAATATAACTCAGAGACCCAATGTGATACATCAAGATGTCATTTAGTACACAAATAATAGTTTATGGTAGTGGAAAAACACACAAAACATAAATTATGATAAAATCTGCTTCATTGTGCTTCCTGACTGAAAATCCAAGATGTTGAGATAGGATTATTTCATTAGAGCTGGTTGGGAACATTTCAATGAAGGTTTTGTTTTTGTTTTGTTTTTCAATCAAAGTCTGTCAATTTGTCTAACATTTTCATGAAAACTTGCTGCTTCAGTGAAACTTCAGTCAGGAAGACCCTTATTTCTGGAAAGGTCTTTGTGGGCAAAACAAGAAAGAGCTTCCACTGTAAAATAACTCACAGATCTGTGGGTTACTGCACATTACACACTAAAACACAAAACATAAAAGACCCCTTGTTTGAATCCATTTTAAACTTTACTTTTGAAATCCTGGAATGTATTTTAGGTGTCATAAAAGACAAACAATTCACACTTTAGACTTCACTTCAAGACCCCAGTGAAGAGGCATCCATCTCTTTCCTTCATGTCTTGTTGTAATAGGGACCCTCATGTAAAAATCCCAACCTCATTTTTAAACTTTACTTGTTGGTTTAAATGAGTTAAATTACAGCCATTTGTTTCTGTCAAGCCTTGCCTTCCTAAAGAGTCTTGCATTGTCTCTCAATCAAGGTACTTACGCAGTGCAATGCTCTCATCTCTTAATTTTATTCCTGAGATGCTAAAAAAAAAAGTCTTCTGTTTGCCTTATTTCGGGGGGGGAGGGTGTTCAGTTCTTTAAAATTTCTCTGGCTCTTCTCTCTGCAGTTTTCAACAGACTTTTTCAAATGAGCCATGCAGATCAGATGCCAGACTGGCTTACTGTGGCCCTCAGCTCTTGGCCCCAGATGCTCCTAACTAGCTGACTCTGTCCCTGGCCATGGTCAGTACTCTTTGTTCTGACTTGGACGTCCTTTCATGCGGCTGGGCCAAAGCAAATCAAAAAATACAATAAGATCTTTCAACAAAATTGTTATTAATATGTATTACAGCAGTGCCTGGAGTTGCCAGTTGAGATGGAGACTGTATGTGCTGTCTAGCTAGACATTGTCTCTGTCCTGAAGCAGAGACAATCCCTGGGTAAAGTCTGCCACACTCCCCTGGAGTATCTTGTTGCTCAAAATCACTAGCTCCGTTGAATTCAGTGGCACCATCCATGCATCAAAGTATTATTTTTCATGAATGACAGCAGCAGCAAACAGCCAAAGTGATCTCGTTAATTTTAGAATTTCCCTGTTCCCTGGCTGTGTGATATTTCTTGAATTCATTGCGAAAGACAAGGTGAAGGAGAAATAACCCAAAAATCTGTTGAGCTGCTTGCAAATCCTTTGTGAGAATCCTATTTCTTCTACAAGGGAAGTAAGAGACATTTTAGAACTAGGATTTCCGAATGACAATTCATTAAACTGGTAGATGAGGACATATTGTATGTCCGTATGCATTTGTGTCTAGTGAGACTTCAAAGGATTTAACTGATAATGTATAAATTAACTGATTAAAAACTTCACTGGAAGACTAGTAAATCAGAATGAGACTCTGCTATTCCATTTCTGCATTACTGAACTCCATTATTAATATGTTCTGGCTATTACTAGGGTCGTATCACTGCAGAGGGGCTTGCTGACCTATCAAAGCCTTCAGAGTTTAATTAACGACAATAAACTGCTGCACAGGAGTTTTTCAGATCAGGTAGCAAATTGCATTTGAAACTATAGCCTGTGCTTGAGCATGAATAAATTATGGATTTTCTCTTGTCAGGGATACATCCTCCTCAACAGGGCCAGCCCTTGGTCCATGGTCCTAGGCTGGGCCTTCCAGGCACTTCTGTTCTGCATCAGAAACGTGGATGGAGGCACATGGGCCTAGGAGCTAACTTGGAAAATGAAAGAAAGATCATGGAGCGTCCTGTGTAACCATCTAGTTTATAGTTCCATTGTCTCTGCGTTAAGTCTCATTCAAAACGGGTAGATAATTCTGAGGATAAATGAGCTGTTAAGTTTAATTTACTCTCATTTTCAGAAGGGGTTGAGGGCTTCTGTGAACATTGCAGAATTCCAAACTTCTTATTAATAAAATAATAAATAATTCATAAAATAAATGTATATGTGAATGTGAAATATAGACAGAATAATAAATATAGAACAACATTGTTTGTCTGTTTTAAGACAGTGGCACATTAAATCTTCCTCTTACAGACTTGCTCAGCTGCAGATAAGGTTGGAACATCCAGATTTCTTAGCCTAAAAAAATTCAGTTGCTTTGTCTTTTTTTTCATTTTTTATTTGTAGGAAGGCTCAATTATGATGCAGATTTTTTGGAACTATATCTTCAAGTAGAAATCAGCTTGATTCTTTATCAGATGAAATGGACTCCTGCGTCGCTGTGTGCTTTGGGGATTAATTCAGAGAAGACAGAAGATGAGGATGCCAAAGCCCCAACTGACCTGGAGTGAGAACCACAATGGCCCTGAGGCGCTCTGTCTATAGGAGCCTGGGCCTCGGAGAAGACAGCACAGTCCTGAATTTGGAGCCCAACAGCCTTCCAACAGGAGCAGAGCCAGAGGATTCAGACCCACATCTCCCCACCACACCTGGTGGGAAGACCCTGCTTTGCCATGTGAAGCTGTCCTACTTTGCAGCAAAGACAAAAAGCTTGAAGGGGACAGCAACAGAGGGCATACAAAAATGAGCGTAGCTGTAGTCCAAGGATTAAGGGACTCACCCAGGAGGGAAGAAAACTGGTTTAATCCCTACTTCGAGGGCTTTTTATGCAAATGAATGCAAACCAGGTAAGCTGCCTGTGGAACAAGGACTGGCATGCAAGTACCACTCTTCATTCAGGTGTGAGCTCTGATGGGGCTGGGGGAGGAGAGCAAGGATCCCTGAAGGGAGGTCCCCTCAGCGACGCTGGGCAGCATGAGGTCTCTCTGCAAGGCTGATGGACAATCAGTCATAACTTCAGCACTGACTGCAATAGCAACAAGCCTGAGCCCAGGGATTTTGAAGTGTTTTTGGATGAAAGCTGCCGTGCACAAACCACTGTGTAATAAGGCACCATTTTAATCCATTAACTTTCCATTATGGGCTAAGTATGTTTCTTAATTACTGAGGGTGACTTTGGAGAGTGGCTTAACCACATGATTCTCACTAACATGAAAGAAAAGTTTATTGTTGCATCCTAGACTTTGCCTAATATCTTAATTTCTCCCTCAGAGCTGTGCCTGCAGGCAGCAAAGTCAGATGAAATCCATTTAAGGAAAAATGTGTTTAGCGTCAGCATTCAGGATTTAGCGCACATAGCATGATCCTCTCTTTATTTGTAATTCCCTGTTCAGTCATTTCCCTTCTACATTGTAAGAGCATCTTGTACTGCTCTGAAAAGGCCCAGGCTGAGAGACAACATTTAGTGCAATTACAGCAGAGTTGCTTTTCGTGAAGTTAAGGAACGTGAACACAAGGCTTCCTGGGCCCATCCGGTTTTTAAAATCAGATTGTGGTCAAGCATGGAACAGGAGGCAGGGAACAGACAGGGCTTTACGGCCTTTTCCTCCTCCCTGGGGCTGCCTCCAGTGTCACCAGTGCACGAGCTAAAATTTCAGCTCTCCAATGACTTGTGTTCAGCTGCAGGGAGCTGCCACATCCCTGCCCCCCTGCAGTCCCTGCCAAGGGCATTGCAACAGCTGAGAATAACAGGAATGCAGTGGCTCAGGTCACCTTTCTCTCGCCCCCCCTTCAAAATACTCCTCTTCCAGAAAGGAAAGCAATGGCTTGTTCTGGTAGCGCTGCACCATTCAGCAAGGCTCCTCAAATTCACAGTAATCATGGTTGTGGGGGGCGAGTCGTCAGTTAGAGGCGTCAGTGCAGAGCAGAGAATTGACCGCTTAGAAGCTGAGGGGCTTGGTCTGGAAAACCACCTCTGCCAGTGGGAATCTGGTTAAAAAAGATTCCGCCCCTTCCTTCCCACCCACATGCTGCAGCTCACGCTCCCCTCAGTTGCACCAAGGCAGCTGCTTTGGGGACTGCGCTGCAAACAGGATCAGTTCAATGATCTCGATTTAAAAATAAACCTTTTTTTAATTTTATTCTTTAGCTTAAATCATTTCAATAATCCACTTTGCAGCCCAGCCATGCAAGCTGTTGCATTGCTCAATGGAGGGGGCAGAGAGACGTGGTGTTGGGAAGGGAAATTGTGGCTGAGGAACTGTTTCACTGAAGTACAGCCCCATCCCCCCATCAGGTTCCTGTAGTATGACCTGGATATTCCAGCTTGTATGGGGCTCTTTGGTCATTAATACTGAGCTGTACACTGCTTGGTCAGGCAGCAGTGTGAATTTATGCCCAGTGAAACATGGACACACCATTGCACGTTTGCTGAATTTGCGAGACAATGCACCATGGACTGTGTCATCTTTAAATATTTATGCTGGTTTTATCTTACGGGAAGCAAAGCAATACCTTTCCCCATGTAAAGACTGCAAGGACAAAGTTACCTCATCAACATTCCCACATGTCTGGAATTAAGTTCAATAAGGAGAATTAAGCACCTAAATCAAGATCATATTTTGAAAACGACTCCTAGTGTTTTTGAAGGAGACCCTACTAGAAGACCCATGGCTATTTGGCACTGGTGCCTTCTATTTTGGCGCATCTATAAGGGGGGAGGACCCCATGCTTGATTATGCCGGTCTTAGGCTCAAGTGCCTGAGTGTCAGGCCCAGAGCTGCTAGTAAGACTTTTTGCTGCATCTGAAGCAACCTATGGAAATGGCAAGGAGAAGGAGAAGGAGAAAGGAGAAAGAAGGAGAAGCAGCAGCTCTCACCCAGACCTCCTCTATGTAATACTATGCTCAGAGGGACTAAAACAGGTCTGGGGCCCACTGAATGTGTTGGGTGAATACTGTGTGGTGCAGAAGGCGCTGGTGGAGATGAAAGCCTGCATATAAAACCCAGCTTGAACTAAAGAAGTGCATATCTAGCTGGTAGTCTTAATACTAGAAGTCCTCAGCTGTTGTGCACCCCTGGGTGATTTATCTGGTCCACGGATTAACTGTGCTTGATTGCATGCAGCAACAGCTCAGGTACAGTCAGTTGTACTGGTTTAGATGCACAACATCTGCAAATGTAGCTTTCTCGGATCTGGAAGACATACAGCTGCTCTAGTGTAAAGCAGAGCTGATAAACCATATTGCAGCCAGGCTGGCTCTGTGAGAAATGAGCTTGGGCACCTTGGTACAACACTGTGAAGAGCGTGCTCGGTCAAGCTCATAAACCCCAGAGCACTGCGTGGACCCGCCACTCCTGCTCTGCCCAGCTCCCACATGATCAGAGACTTCTCACTGCTCAGCTTCAGCTGGAATGAATGAGATCTACAATAATGCAACGCCTGTGAAAACTAGGCCAAACATATCTCAATTTAGATATCTCACACAACTTGGCGTTTCTGCAGATGTCAGCTGAACCATCTGAAGGTTAGTCACTAGAAGGGCACATGAACATGTAAATAAATGTACTATATGCGCACATATACCATCCCATGGAAGCACAGAATGGTTTTGGATTTCTCAGTGGTGGAAACAAGTGTAACTTGAGGCAATGAAGTGAAACTAAAGAATGAAAAATTTACATTAAATAAGAACAGTAAAATGTGCTGGATTATGCACTATCTTGCATGAGAAATAGCCTGCATGTCTTGTATTCAATAAAGATTGGATTAAATAATAAAAATGCAGCACAGGGAATAATTTGTTATAGAAGGTGAGACAAACACAGATAAACACATTGGTCTTTTTCCCTGTCTACTTTCCATGAATCTGAGAATGAATAATGGATTTATTTCCCACAGAACCTGTAAAAAAGTGCCTTTTTTACAGTCAAAACATAACTGAGTTTGTTAAATACTTCATTGAACTCAGCTAACTCTGTCCATATGAACGAGGCAACAAAGATTAACCAAAGGATGGCCATTTTCTGACTTGCCTGAAAACGTCATTGTAGCCACTGCCTTTCCATCTGAGTCTCAGCCAAGGCAAATTTATAAGCTGGATCTACAGCACAGCCTGCTCCACACATCGTTTTTATACTGATTTTAACTATTTTGACTCTAGGTGTGGCTTACCCAGAGGAAGTTAAGGGACACTGCCCTGGGGCAGATGCTTAAACTGTATCTCTGCTGGAACTGGTGGCTACCTTAAGGAGGGTGGGTTATTTGAACCACAGTCCCATTCAACCCAAGCAAGGGGCTGAAGCATTGTGTGTAAGCGGTCCTTAAATTATTACTGGCCTGAAGCCAAACTTTTTCTGCCTTTTTTCAGCTGAAGGACCTGAGCTTAGTTGCTTTGCCCTGTTGAGTGGGACAACAGCATTAACACGAACATTAGCAGACAACCCTGGGCGCTGCATTTAAGCAGGAAGGGAACTTGTTAAAATAGATGTTTACTCTTCAACTAGTCAGACAAAATCCTCAGCCACCACCCGCATCAGTCTATTTATCTCGCGCTTTTTTTTTTTTTTTTGTGGGGAAACCTTCCTCAAAGGGACACGGAGACTTAGGTTTTTACATTGCAGAAGGGGGATGTGATGAGGGTTTCCTATCAGCTATTCTTCTCCTTTGGATTCCCCCGCACATGGACCTTCTAGATATTGCTTCAGAGGTACCTGTTATCCTCCATTAACAGTAAAAGGGAGTCTAAAGTCTATTAAGTCTAAATAAGGAGTTCTGGATCTCCCTGCCGAGGCCAGGTGCATTGTTTTTAAGCCTTGAGCTTAATGCAGGCACCAGATTTGGCATATCTGGATGCTGCTTGTTGAGTTTGTCCTTATAACTCCCCATGAGGCAGGGAAATACTCTCCTTATTTGACAAGATTTTTTTATTACACCATTGTCAGCTCAGAAAAGTATTTATCTGCTATTTACCTACGGATGTTCTCCTTTACTCCATCTGAATTCTGCCTGATCTTTAATTTTCCCTGAAATTCAGTATTGATAAGGCTGACATCATGAGGCAGTTTAACATTTCTGTGACTGAAACAAAATTTCCTACGCATATCGGTAAGTTACACAGTCCAAATTTGGAGGGAGTAACATTTTCTGCCAACATTCCCATTTTAAATGTGAACAGCAGCTTTAACTGGGAACAGGCAACGATGCCAGCAAGCTGTGCCAGGGCAGGTGAGGCAAGAGAAACAGCTGACCTCATTTTTTTCCTACCTGCCAGTAATATCAGCACAATGGCTCATTATTCCTCTGCTTACTTATGGGCTTTGGTATATTCTCCCTTGCAGTATCAGACCGTATTAGTACCGAGTCTCGATCTTCATACCTCCTCCTCTTCTCTAAAGTGGAAAAAGGCTATTAGCTGGCCTTTAAAAAGCAAAGGTATTATGAGTCTCCCTTTTCTTATCTTGCAGATGGCAGTACTTGGGTGCAAAACTTCTGAAGACAAGTGGCTTCGTGCAGATCTTTGCGTATAATGAAATAAGCTAAACTGGCACGAGGCAACGTGGTCTAAGCACGACACTGGCCGGCAAAGCTGAGGTTAGGCAAACACATCCCTCTTTCTCACCGATCAGAAAAGGTCCCCACGACAGTTTAAACGGACCTGAGGGTCTTGGCCCACCGCAGGAGGAGGCCGAGTTCAAGCCCTACGTTTCGAGGACAGGCTGCTTTGCAGGACGCGACGAAGCGTCCCCAACGCCGCCACTTCGGCGCGCTTCCCTTACCCGGGTTTGAGAGGGAAGGACCTGCCTCAAAACGCTGGAGCTGATGGAGACAGGCATTTATTAGGAGGGCTTTGAGGGACCGAAGTTCTTCCCCGGGGCGCACTCCAGCGAGCTCCCCGCCGGCCGGCCCGGGCAGCGGCAGCGGCAGCGGGCGCGGTAGGGGCGGCCTTTGCCTCCCTCTGCCGGGCGCTCTCCCGCGGCAAGCGCGCCCCCGCCGCCGGCCGAACCCGGCTGGCAGCCTCCCTGCGTGTCGTTTTGTGGCGTAGCAACTACGTCATGGTCTTTAGTGGGAGTAGCCGCTGGCAGCGTGTGTCTTCAGGGTCTCGCTAAAGCTTTTAGGTTTCCTCCTCCAGCCGTCCGATGTGGGGAAGGGGGTGGTTACGCTCCGGTTGCGCGTATTTCTGGGTGCTTTAACAGGATGTAAGGAAAACACAATGCAAATCTACTCATTTCTAACACATGCGGTGATGCCGTAAGCGCCTGAGAGCAATACGAGCTGGTATTTTTTCAGTGGCACAGGTCACTGCAACTGACTGTGGCATAAACCTAATGCAGAACTGCAGCCTCCAGCATCCCACCTAGCGCCGGTTCATCCGTGTGCTCGTCAGCTACGGGTGGCTATGTAATACCAACACCGGTACAATCAGGATCTTAATTCCAGTAGCCACTCCGGGGAAAATGAATATCCAATGTCGGTTTCTGAAAAAGCAGAGGCCAATATTTTTGATCAAAACAAAAGCTGTCCTCCTAAAATGTAAGGTATGAAATGTAGTACAACAAATGAAATACTTTGAAGTACCAGAGAGCAATATTTGCAGACTCTGCATGTGCTGCTGGAATTGAAAGCATTTGCCATTATTTAAAAACCTATAAACAAAAAGACGTCTGTATGAGGATTCCTCCATAGATGTTTCCCCTTTCTCAACCTCGAAACTCCAATTTTGGGAAGTCTGTGCACAGACATTACACAGGACCAGACCCTGTGTACTCCCGACCACGCACCTACCAAAGCAAGCGGACATAGCGTGAAGTAAAAAACGACTGTTCTGTCATGGCTTAAATCTGTCTCATCTGAGGCTACCATGGTCATCTCTCTCTTTTCCTTCCCTCCCCTCCCAGAAGCTGACATCTGTTCCCCAGCTGAATCTGAGGAGGATATCAGTTTAGTTTAGAGACGGCTCTGGAACAGCTTTTGGGCATACTTAATATTATACTCCTACCATGTCCCCTGCTTTCAAATAACAGACTGAAGTTATTTCAGCCAGCCTGTTAAATTGGGGGACTGTAGCAAAAGCAGAGGCATTCTATGACATACAGCAATTGTACTTTTAGCATTAATTACCTGCTTTTTCAGGAGCTAGAAACTGTTTTTCTTGCTAACGCTGAAAGAAATAGATTGCACTGGGAGCTACCCACTAGCTCTACAAAAACCAACACGATCCCCTCCTCAAGACCACACAAAGATCCTAAGGGAAAGTCTCTGTGATGTTTTGACAGTGCTTTTGTACAATGTGTTTTTGTGCTTTTTTAAGTGGACGGTCTAGTGATCTCACACTAATCCCATGGACATCAGGCATTCCGCAGCTACAACCAACTCATCTGCAACAACGGGTAAAGCGTTGCACAACACTCCCTTTATGTGCCTTCTGATTAAGTTAGTACTTTTCCTAAATAAAATCAGAAACACTGGCATACTTTCTATTCTCAGAATCCCAGTGCATTTTATTGCACAGATTGATTAGATCGCCTAAGTCAATTGACCTGTACAAAGTGGGTCTTGTCAAAAATAGAACAGAAAGCCTTTTGGAGAACTCATTACCCTTTTTCTGGGAAAGCACTAATTGGAAATCCTATTTTAAATAGCTATATCTAGTTTGTTTTAATATTCACAGATTAATTCCTCATTGCACTGCTATAAATGCCTAAAACACCTCAATTATCAGCTCCTTAAATCTAGCACATTCTTTCTCAGCTATTAACACGTATCTCACTGCTGCTAAGCAATGCTGTGAATAGATGGGGGGACTCTGCACTCATTCACCTCCACAACAAGAAGCCCACATTGCTGCCAGTGCCTCTGTTATTAATTGCTCCCAGTGATTTGCTTGATTCAGGATCTCAGCTGATAATGCAAACCTTTCAGTATTGCACAACGGCTTTTGTTCCCATGGAGCCTATGAGCCTTTCTGTTTTCAGCCATCAGTGACAACTGATGGGGTGCACAGGGGATCAGAGAAACCAGCAGGTCTTGAGGTGGCCTGAGGTACCTGTCATGGAGCCACAAGAGTGGGGTTTTTCCACAGGGTATGAGGTAGGAGCAAAGCGTGACATTTGCGCACGCAGGGCAGCCACGAGGTTGGTCTCTTTTATCTCAGTACACGTCAACTTAATTCCCTGAAATATTGGTCTGCTGTGGCTGGTTCCCCACTGCAGAAGTACCGAAATAGCAGGAAGCCTTAGCCAAGAGCAGGGTTACCAAACCGCCCCACAAGGCCGGCCTCGGCAGCGCTCTGCAGAATAGTCATTTCATTCAGTAAGGCAAAATTTGTAACCCAAGGCTCAGATCCCGTAAAGTCAGAGCGACTCTTTTGTATGCTGCCATATGTCATTAGCTTTTATAAAAAGGAATCAAAATGTCAAGCAAAGGGAAGAAAGAAAACAAATATAAATCATTTAAATAGAGAATAGAAAGTGAAGAGAAAAAAAAAGGCAAAAGAGCATGTAACAAACACTGTATGCCTGAAGCAAAAGCACAAACCCTGCATTTATTTGTGGTATTCAGATAGAGAAAAAAATTCCACTGTTTTCATTCAGAGCAGAATCATACCTTGGCTCGATGCCTGTGAGATTTCAAGAAAGGATACCTATGTTTTCCATCTGGAATAACCCTTGCATACTGAAAATTCAGTACTTACCACTTTCGTAGCTCCTGCCTATTGACGATTTCTCTATCACACAGCAGGTCTGTGGTTTCTGAATTGTACTTCAGGGATGTCTGGTGACCCACGCAATCCTCCCGTATTCTGACACCGCCATGACACCTGTCTCTTTGAACAACACAGCCATCTGCCAGGACTTCATCCAGCTTCAAGGACTTCAGTGATCACTGAAGTCACAACAAAACCCAGTAGCTTCTCTCTTCACAGCTAAGGCATGGCTCATTTATGACTATCAAGATCTTCACATTCAAATTAGATCACTGGTTTTCTTTGAAGGGTCTGTGGACTATTTTAGTCTTGAAAGGTAACTAAGAAAAGCAAGGGTATGGACAGCAGGCTTCCATGCACCACATAAATTTACTCCTCCTTTGAAAAATGTGTAGGATGCCTACACATCAGAACAGTTCAAAAGCACTGCAGACATAATCAGGAAGAAAAACAAAATAAAACAACACAAAACTGGAATGAGACAGAGAGGGAAAGATGTGCAAGGAGAGGCAGCTGTAAAGAAGACTGAATAGTAAGACATGCCCAAGCAAGTCCTATCACTGAATCACCAAATTAGTTGTTGAATGTTGGATCCTTCATGGTCAAACTAATACCCCCTCAGGTAACCAAGGATGTCTGATGTCTCTCCTCTGTTCAGTCATTAAGCTCACAATACAGTAGAGGCCAATGCATCCCTGACAGAGGATTTCTTGGCAAAAGTAGTTTACACTGAGTATGGTTCAAAGCAAGGGCTGGCTCCCAGTATCCCTTGTGTGAATGCCCCCACAGCTAAGCTGCAGACTCAGCTTGTTCTGTTTTGGGGTTTTCAATAAATATTTGTTTCACGTATTACATCTTCATCTAGAAGGTGGCTGAGCACACGCAGGTCAGAGCAACCCAGACCCTGGTGCTGGAGGCCCTCCACTCAAAGCTAAGTGCAGTGAGCGAGACCTCTCCAAGGAGGAAGGAACTGCACCCACCAAATCCACAGCCTTCTCAGTAAGAACTGTACCAGAGAACACGGCCTCTTTCAGAGAGTCTAGCTCTTTGCTTCCCTGCAACTGAAAGGCTGCATTTTTTCCAATTCCCAGGGAGCAAAAAAAAACCGAAAGCAAAACTGAATTATTAACGTTTAAGATTTTGACAAAAAAAGGCATGACTGTTGCTTTTATTTTTTCAGCTGTTCAGTTGGGCAGCCAAATGAAAATATGACTTTTTCAAATGGTCCTACCCAGGTGTCAATTAGCTGTGAATTGGTAGATTCAAAGGTTTCCATTATTGACACAAAACCACTTGTGGTTAATGTATTCAATAGGTGTTGCAGTGTATTTCTAAGAACTGATAAAAGGCTGCAAATGCAAAAGGTTGCCTGTTTTCTCTCCAGCTAATGCCAGTTGTCCTGATGCTTCAGGAAACTTGCCCCTCCCTTTGACCTTGCCTCTTCCAAAATTTAGAGCTTTTTAGTAGCTGCTAACAGCTCATTTTAGAGACTCCCCAGTAAATAGCTTCCGTTATCTAGTGCAGTAATTTACCTTCATTATTAAATTATTTTTGAGAATTATGTGAAAACTTCATTAAACTTCATGGAAGACAAGGGTTGGGGCAAGGAGTGGGCCCATGGGAACCTCATGAGGTTCAACAAGGCCAAGTGCAAGGTCTTGCACCTGGGTTGGGGCAACCCCTGGTCACAATACAGGCTGGGGGATGAAGGGATTGGGAGCAGCCCTGTGGAGAAGGACTTGGGGGCACTGGTGGATGAAAAGTCAGACATGAGCCGGCAATGTGTGCTCGCAGCCCAGAACGCCAACTGTATCCTGGGCTGCATCAAAAGAAGCGTGGCCAGCAGGTCGAGGGACGTCATTCTGCCCCTCTACTCCGCTCTGGTGAGATCCTACCTGGAGTACTGCGTGCAGCTCTGGGGTCCCCAGCACAAGACAGACATGGACCTGTTGGAGCGGGTCCAGAGGAGGGCCACAAAAATGGTCAGAGGGATGGAGCACCTCTCCTATGAGGAAAGGCTGAGAGAGTTGGGGTTGTTCAGCCTGGAGAAGAGAAGGCTCCGGGGAGACCTTACTGCAGCCTTTCAGTACTTAAAGGGGGCTTATAAGAAAGACAGAGGCTTTTCACCAGGGCCTGTAGTGACAGCACAAGGGGCAAGGGTTTTAAACTGAAAGAGGGTATGTTTACATTGGACATAAGGAAGAAATTATTTACAATGAGAGTGGTGAGACACTGGCACAGGTTGCCCAGAGAAGTTATGGATGCCCCATCATTGGAAGTGTTCAAGGTCAGGTCAGATGGGGTTTTGAGCAACCTGATTTAGTAAAAGATGTCCCTGCCCATGGCAGGGGGGGTACTAGATGGTCTTTAAAGGTCCCTTCCAAAACAAACCATTCTGTGAGTCTATGAAATCCTACCAGTAGCCCAAGCACCAACATAATTCACACACTTTATACGTTAAATGCCCTAAAAATAACACAACCACAAGACCTCCTTCACAAAGCTTTCTTTTCTGTTTAGTGGTGTTGCTTTGCAGTACTACAACCCCTATGGGTCTAGCTTTCTCAGTGAACCTATACATGGGTTAAGCTAGTGTAACTGAGGCGAGAACCAGGCTGCAAGACACATATTTTGAATGAAGCTTCCCCCTGAAGAGCTATCAGCTGCTCCTTACCATTTTTATTTGCACATGTTCCCCAGCCCCCGTAAGATGAAACTCATCGCAAGCCTGACTGCTGGTTGACACTGTGATATAAAGAGCTGATTTGGTTTGGCTTTTGGCCATTTGCATAGATCTTATTAATGAAAGTTTGGATCTGTTTAAACTCTCTTTCCAGCAGACTCCAGAGCCTGCATAAACTCTGTACTTTCATGCACACAGTGAAGCTCAGTGACAAGTCTGTACTTGAAAACAACTTCAAGCCCAAACTTATCTGGCAACCTGGGCACACCCTGTATTTTACTTGTCCAACTTCTGCCACCCGCCGCCCACTGTGAATTTACAAATTGGTGTCTATGACAAATAACTAAGTATACACCTGGATTCTCTCTTCTGTGTTGTGAAAGAAACTGCCTTTCTCATAACCGGTTGCCCTACATCTTACAGGCACTTTAGATTTTATCTGGACTAAAGGATTTTGCCAGCTGAAGTCCTGCTAGCACAGGTTTCTGCTGGTGGTTTTGAAAAGCTGCCCAGAAAGGTACCTTGAAGCAGCCATGGAGAGTGGTAGGAGATATTGCAGTGATATCTAGCAAGACTCACAGCATTTAACACACAGAGTGAAAATACTAGGGTGGGCTAGTCCGAAACCTTATTTCTTAAATTCTTAAATTTACCTTGTTCCAGGTCAGTATGTAAGTGGTTCTGTAATTTCTAGGGTCTGAAATAGGTGGTGGTGTGTGCTAGGATTTGGTTTCACTGGTATAACCTGCACGCACAGTAGGATTTTTTTTTTTTTCCAGTTTAACTGTACCGATCTAATATTTCAGCAAAAATTTTCAGCTACAGACCTGGCCTGAAAAACAGCTGGTTTTAATATCTTGGAAAAGTAATGTAGTCTTATGCAACGATATTAGAAACAGCTGATATTCTCATTTATGCAGTAAAAGAAAAATAAAACAATTTGATGTGGTACTATGTATAGTAGTACTTAATATGCTATCTCAATATTATTCAATTGAAATTTTGACATTCCTTGTCATTCTTTTTCCTTCCACAAAAAAAGGCAACTAATTTGTTAGCCAAATTGCCATGAATTCGTGGAAATGTTTTTCTTTTGACAGGGAGCACTTTTGAAAGAAAATAATACAAATGGAAAATCACTCTGATGTGGTCAAATTAGCAACAAAATTCTATAGATATTTAAGGGAGGATGATAGATATATATTTAAGGGAGGAAAGCAGAAGTCTGCCGCTGCAAAATATTTATCCACTGACATTTAGCTCTGAATTTAAGAGAAGGTGTCAGTGATACATAAAAAGAAGTGATCTACCTTTTACAGGGCATGTGACGATTTTGAGTTACAGCTCAGCTCTCCAATAGATTTAATGGGGTTAAACAAGACTAAATACCAAGACAACAGTTATAAACTGTGTCTTGGAAGAAGTAGTTGAAACAATAAAGGCTCAGACACTGGGTTGCTTACGCAAGTGCGTGGCTGCTGCGAAGGTCGTTTGCTGTATACCACTACATCCCCTTTTTCCAGAGCACATGAACTGGGTTTGCAGCATGCTACGCGGTGGCTGTGCACTCCCAGGATTTAGTTTAGTATCTGATCCCTGAGATGACAGTCACCATCCGTGAAGTACTGCAAAATCTCAGCTCCTCCTGAAAGCAGTGGGACTGAGAAGCTCAAGAGCTGTGCAGGGCCAGACCTCTCCAGTGTCCCTTCCAAATGTTTGGGAGTTGAAAAATACTGTGCAGTTCATCCTGCAGGCATGGCTGGAGCTTCAACAACAGGTACGCTGCACCTGAGAGATCTCCCTAGCAAGATTTTCTCATTCATTTAAGTTAATTTGTGGCCTCAGAGGACATGGTTACACAGATATTGTTTTGAACGGCAATAGTGCCTTATAGAGCTCCCATTCCCCTTGCAAATTCTCACTCCTGTGTTATCCCTTTACCGAGGGAAATCAGGTGTGTGTGTGCAGCCGCGTGGTAAACTGCTCTGGCTGGAAAGCAACCTCTTTTTTTGTGAACCATTCCAGGCTGTCTCCGTTCCACCGCTTGGTTCACCACCTAGCTGTGCGAGCTGCTGCAAGGGTGGTTCAGGGAGGCGATGGGAACAAGTAGTCATGAGCGAGGGGGTGAGAATCGAGCTGGTAAAGCAGCTTAGGCAGCAGTATCACCAAATGTGTCTGACGCTGTATGTGTTGCAAGGAAATGAAGGGAGCCACAATAGCGTGCGAACAAATGCTGGCTTACAAACCTCTGGCACAGACTCAGCCATGTGCAGGACACTTTAAGGCCAAACCCCAAATCCCTCACATAGCTGTTACAAGTCCTTGGGCCACACAAAGAAAAGTGGGAGGAAGTCAGAGCTGTAACTAAATTCGGTGAAGTTAGGCCACCATAGGCCTAACCCACTTTAGGAAGGGAAGTTCTCATGATGCATCCTGGTGAGGCAGGGACAGCATAAAACCTGCAGCTCACATGCTTCTTGCAATTAGCTTTATCCATGCATGACAAGCCAGGCCAGCCTCATTTCTACTTCCCCATTTAGTAAAATGTTTTAAGCAAAGTATTCATTCTTTAAAGGCTGGAGCTGGAACCCTAATTTAGATGTCTACTGTGTAGGCTTCTGATCTCTTTTAGCTGTTTCCTCTTACAAGGAACTGAATTGCATCCTAGATGTGCACAAGCACCAGCCTGGCTGAGGACAACTGGCTCAGAAGCAGGGATGGAGGTGTTGGGTGAAACGTGTGGCTCCTCATCTGCGAGATGGGGTCAATGTGCACGGCCCCATCTCGGTGCCATGGGGTGGGTAACAGCTGCTGATGTGACAGGATGCGAGTGGGAAAAGTGTGAGGGAACAAACTCCCCAAAACCGCCTGCAAGTGTGTTTGCCCCAAAGCCGGTCACGCTAAAGAGGAAAATAACAATAATGAAGTTTGCTTAAGAGATGGACATCAGCTGGATTAAATAGTAACCAGGAAATTACCAAGAGACTTCTGGGGAAAAAAAAAAAAAAAGAAAAAGGGAGTCAGCTTCAAAAGAAGTCTAAACAAAGCATACAAGTTCATGGTGAGGGAAGAGAAGCCTGACCTGGCAACACGAGACAACACCCCATCGGCATGGGGTATGTGAGTTGTTGCTCTGTGCACGTGGGAGGGGGTTGAAATTTGGGGGAATTATTCATAGAAGGGTGTTCAGGCATTTGTAGGTGTTTGTTAACATTCTGGGTTATCTGTTGTATTGTTGATACTGCCCCCACATGTGTAGCAAACTGATTATCACGTGCTTATGTGACATTAATAAATCAATGACCAATTATTAATGAATTCCTGTGATTGAATCCATGTGTGTGGAGCAGTTTTGACCTGTGATGGGAACTAGCAAATTCTGCCCTTCTCCCACTGGCAAAAATACAGACTGGAGTGGAAGTAAGGCTGAAAAACCTTAAATGCGGGTGTATTCATACAGTTCCTCCCTGAGACAACCCTTCTGGAATTTTGAATTCCTTGATAATTCTGGATTTTTCTTCTTTTTCTCCTCCAGCAGCATTTCATCGTCATTCAGGGCAGACAGGAGCACATTCATTAGCCTAGATCACATGAATGTGTCTATGTGGGAGGAATTTAACTCCACAACAATGGTGATAATACTATTCTACTGAATTTTCCCCTCTGTATTTGTAGTAATAGGCCAGTTTGGATGTTCTGTTAATTCTTCCCATGTAGGAAAGTATCAATATCAGATTTCACTAAATGTGTTTCTTTTGTTTCATGCCAAAACCCAGCTTTCTTCATGATCACTAAATTCAACGATAGTCACAAGGCTGTTTTTCCATTCCGAGTTAGAACTACAAAGTTTCAGCATATTACTGACAGTTTTTTTTTTTAAAAAAAACCCAGCACTTCACTGAGAAGTATCACAGGATTTCAGTGTGTGTGTGCACATTTCATTTGTGTTTAGAATGGAAAACCTTTCATAAATACCAGGTAATTTAAAACAAGTCCTTTTGGTTTAGATTGTGTTTTCTCATTCATTGGTACTAGATTTGTGCTACAGCATCACCTAAGAGTATAAATTTCATCCATATGAAGTGTGAGCACATAATACCACTTCTGTCATGTTAGAGCATAGGAGATGGTGTTTACACTAGCGTTGTGGTCCCTGGGGGTTGGCAGATATCTGATCCGCTGTAAAACCTGCTTGGACAAAATTGTCTCTGCAAAATATGTATTACATTTCAGCTGGCATTACGAGTTTGTACCACTTTGTGTCAAGTAACTGCAGTGTGTTTGATCCAGTGCTTTGTGCTCTAGGACCCAGTTTCTGATCTTGTGGAACCGCGGCCTTGGATGGAATTCAGGCTCCGTGAACTGGGCCACCACCCTCAATAAGATGAAGGGCTTCTTGTCTTCATGAAAGCCAGCCTGTTCTTCACCACTGCATCATCTGGTCTAATAAAAGATATTACCTCTCACTGTAGGCATTGCCTCTCTTTTAAGCACTTGACAGTTCAAAAGTTTCCCTCTCTGAAAGAGCATCTTGACATTTCTATGTTCTCTATCACCAGAATAGTGTGTGAGCAGAGTATGTCCATTATATGAATAAGACTGTTCTATCACAACAAGAAAACTTCTATGGGAAGGAGCCTTCGACTGGATTGCTCCCACCAGGCTTGCCGTGCCTCCGTACACTCCTCACCATTTCCCAGGGACTCTGTGTGCATGAACGCTATTCCAAAAATGAGAGTTTTGGCTCTGCCTGCAATACAAACACCACACCAGTTCATAAGTCAGTCTAATTAAACAAATGCAAGACTGTCCTGGAGATAAAGTTCAACTGCTTTTACAAGATTTGTTTAGTTAAACAATTTAGCGTTGCAAATACTGAAAAGCAGAAGTTAATAAAATAACCTCAGCACACGGATTGGTTCATGTTACAGTTGAAAGAACAGTGGATGTCTAAATAGCAGAACTCCTGTTTAAAAATGGAAGGCAGAAGTAAGCGAATGACTAGTCATCTGTTCCAAAGATGCTGAAGTGCGAACATCTGCATTTCCATCAACATTGTTAACCACGATGAAATGTACTGACTGTAATTACCACCTACTGTGAAGACAAAATGCTTGGAGGAAAAAAGAACTTTTTTGTTGAACTGGTACACGTTTTGTGTACTTTTCTGTGTAGATAATGACCTAGAAGCTTGGTGACAGAAGCAACAGCAAGTATCTTGAAAGAACTGAAAGTATTTCGTAATCTGATGTCACTTTTCTTGCTTCTGCTGCTCAGTCATTAAGCAGTAATTTTTTTTTTCACAAGGCTTTCACACTTTTTTTTTAATAACAAACAGCAGATGTCACCAGGACTTATCTTAGAAATTGATCTTTTAAGCAGCAGCCCTGCAAGCTTAGGAAATGGCATGAGAAGACACTACAGAACGCTCTCCAGCATTAGGATACGGAAGCTTTTGAGGGTCTGCCTCTGACAAATGGACCTCTCTCAGCAGCCGCTCTAACATTTCGCAGGGTAAGACATCCTGTGAAAATACTCGGTTCTTCCAGCTTGTTGCCTGGGAACTGCTTCTCACCAGAACAGATGAAGCACCACTTCCTCATCATGCAGCTCTCCAATGCAGCAGTTACATAGTTCAGACGTCAGAAGTCAAACTTGTGATTCTGGGAATAAAACATTTATCACTTATCAGTTGGGTGCTGAACACTTGAATAGAAAAGAGCCCTTTTGTTCTGTTTAAATGAAGGAGAGACCTCAATGTAAATTTGGTGCACCGACTTCACATTTTCATTTGACTCACGTAGTCTTCCCGAATGTCCCAACAAAGACTGGAGGAAAAGAAGCTGTGTCTATCAGGCTCACCTGCTTTAATGACTTGCAGTGACTAATCCCGCTTGATCTTTTACTTTCTCAATTTGCAACTATGGTTCTCAGCATTTTTATTTTGGGTGCCTTCCTGCATTATTTAATGCAGGTGAAATAATTTGATTTGCTACAGAAGTTTTGTCAGAACAAATTCTTTACTTGTAGTAAGTTATTCATCATCTGTGATGGGCAAAACAAAAAAGCAAAAGCCACCTTTCTAGAAGTGACTAGTCCTGTGATATAGCTGTTGCTCCTTGATCCATTTTCTTTTGCGACAAAGCTGGTTTGACAAGCAACCAGCCCCATTCTTTGCCCCCGTCTGCTTTTTCTTCTCTCTCACACACACTTCCTCATCTGTATCAGTCTTGTGGAGCTGTGCTGTACATTGGATTGCCAAATAATGAAATTTAATAATGAGCTATAATACCTCTTTAATTTTTTTCCTTTTAATGTACAGTCTGAATTACAGTGGCACGGGCAACTGAAGGAGCAATAAACTGCAGAGCAGATGTGGGAACACATAGCTATGAGACAAGATAGGTGGCAGCAAGGACAAGAACTTCTTAAGCCAGTTTTGCCATCTGAGAAAATAGATGATGTATCTACTCAGATGGGATATGGAGAAGTACGGTCCATGTTAACAGTATCTGTTCTCTCTCTGTCACACATTCGTGCCAAGAAACTCCACCGTCATCGGCAAGCAGTGTGTGAGCTCCACTCTTAACCCCACATGAAGAGGACTTAACGTAGTCGAGAGTGAGTTCTTAAATATCTCAATTTCCTGTGTCTTTAACGTCCCGTGTGATTCACCCTTCTCCCTTTTTCTACTTAATCCACCCTTCCCCGCACGCTTCACTTCAGAAATTGCTATGCAAATCATGTTTCTAAATTATTGGGGTTTTTTTAGTTGCACTCATAAGGAATAGTTGCGTCCCGAGCTACGCAACAGGTTAAAACCAGAAGTTACTTAAATACGCGTGTACATATGGTATTTTACTGACTTTAAAGACACTGTGTAATCCTTGCCTCAGCAGTTGTATTGGTACAGTGTTTAGTATTAAAAAAATCCAAAAGCGATGTTTTTTCAACTGTTTCTGATGTTCAGTTCATAGCTACAAGGATTAGCCTTTCCCCAAGATGCCAAGTTTTCCCATCTGCCTTGAAATGGACAATACTGGAAAGCCTTTACAGCCTGATTTTAATGGAAAACTGCAAGGTCTTTTCATTTTTCTTTCCTTGACCTCCTCAGTCCAGCTCTACTCCTCCTGAGATCAGTTCCGCTCTGTCCTCTTCTCCGCTCTGTGATTTCCACTGGTTAAAAGGATCTGTGGACACACACTCAGTTCTGTCTTCTGATGACAATCATTTCACTCACTACAGGGTCTTTAAAAAGGGCTTAATCTTATGTAAAACACGAATGTGTGTTGATTATGGCAGTTGCATAGTACCACTAATGCTCAGAGTCAGAGTTCCTGAGCAGGAATGGCTAAGGTGCCTTCAGTCTCCTTGCCCTTCCAAATTGGGTGGCTGAGCCACTCCTAAAACAGCTGTCAAACTACTAGGATTAAATGATGTCACAGAAATTATGGTCTTTGGCTGTCTTAGCACTGACTACATATTTGTAAAGAAATATCCACCAACAAAGCAGGATGTGCATTGATTTGATGGAGATCTGCCACAGCACTGTAAGGTCTACCAGCAAACCGAGGCTATGGTAGCTTGCTCAGGAGCAGCGTGGCCAGCCACCCAGCAGCTGGGTGGAAAGCTGAGGACGCTGTTGCAAGCTGTCGTCCTCTGCCAGGGTACCAGCATCCTCAGACAGGTTTTGTATTTTGACTGGATGCCTGTAAATCAGCATGTCTGGAATTCTTCAGAGGGTCAGCTCACCACCAATTTCCTGGATGTATGTTTGGCTTGGGATAGTTATCCTATCCTTGTAATTATTTTGGTTTTACATGCAATTATTTTTATACTTCCTTCTTTTAGCATATTGCTGATATTTTTAACTTTAAGCCTATTCCAGGTAGCTCTTTCCTGGAGAATTAGGACTAATATTCTTTACAAAAGGTGGAATTCAGCCATTCTGCAACATTAGCCTTAAAACTTTAAAAAGAAAAAAAAACCTTTGGGGCTTCTCTGTAGAAGTCTTCCAAATAATTGCCAAGCTTGAGCTATTTTAGTTGCGTGACTACAAATGCTCCTTTCCCTGATTTAAAAAGTGGGCCTATTTCTTTCACACAATTTGATACAAACATTACAGAGTCAGCACTGTCTTGGGCCCCTGCCAGGAACAATGCCTTGAACATATTTAAATAAACTGTGTTAGAGACACCAGGGATATCTGCTTTCAGTTCTGCCCAGTGCACCCTTTTGTAGCTCAAAGATCTCACTGTGGTATATATCTTGGCTACTGCTGAAGTTTACAATCATTTACTTCCATGCCCAAGATGTGGAAAGTAGGAAGATTCCTCTACAGAAGCCCACTGATGTGAGCTCTTAATCCACTGCCTCTGCTCCCAAGCTTATTCCTCTGTTTTTTGACATTCTGCTGGAAGGTTTTGAGCAGGTTTTTGCTGATGCTTTTCATTTTGGCATATACACTAGACAAAATAGCTTGGTTTTTTCCTCTTGCTATACCAATATGGGTCATTCTGGTATTAGGGCAAGATGCCAGTTTGGTGCACTCTGGTCTTGTTGAGTTTCCACCTTGTCAACTTTAAAAACAGGTGGGCATTTCCTTCCTCTTTTTCTTTGTGATTCTGCATTTGTCCAGTTTTCTAATATTTCTGTTGGTGACATCTGCAAAAAGTAGAGAGGCTTTTAATCCCAAGCAAAGGGTCTGACACAATACAAGGGTTCCTGACAATACACATATACATAAAGAGAGCAGCATGGAGAGAAAAAAAAGCACCAAATGGATATGAAAATCTTTGAAATGCTACCACACTCTGGCTACCCCTAAGTTTCCACAGCCCAAATCCACTGCCCTATTTACTGGCCAAGTCATCATCTGTGCTTAAAAAGGGAGGCAATTACTCCACAGCATCTGAAAGCCACATTGTCAGCTGTAGCTCTGTTTTGCATTGTTTACTGCTTCTACTCATTTCTGCATGGTAGCATCTGGATTCTACCTCCTTTCTACTTCCTCATGGTTTGCAGTTTCCTAAGTTCCTGCACATGGTTTTTGCATTTTATGGACAATCAGCAATTTTTTAGTTCCACGAATACAGCTCAGCATTCTTTCACTTTATTTGTAGCCCAAACTGGCTACTGGAGAACTGCAGTTTGCTAGCTTTGAGCCTGCTAAGGCAGCTGACTCAGAGGCTGGCCTGGCAGACGGCTCAATCCCTTTCTAAATCTAAGCGAGAATGGATCTTTGTCATTTCCAATACGCCAGCTGGTTGCAAATCCTCGAATACAGCTGATCCTTGAGGTGTGTCTACACATGTTGCCTGCGGGCCTCAGCTTCCCCCACCCCACCCTGATTGAGAAAACACCCTCTATTCACTCCCAATTGACCTATCTTGGTTTTGTTTGGTTTTAGAATAGACTAGACTAGACTTAGACTAGACCATTTCAGCTGGAAGCGACCTAGGACGATCATCTAGGCCAACTGCCTGAGCACTTCAGGGCTGACCAAAAGTTAAAGCGTGTCGTTAAGGGCATTGCCCAAATGCCTCTTAACTACTGACAGGCTTGGGGCATCGACCACCTCTCTGGGAAGCCTGTTCCAGCGTTTGACCACCCTCTCCGTAAAGAAATGCTCCCTAATGTCCAGTATAAACCTCCCCTAGTGCAGCTTTGAACCATTCCCATGCGTCCTGTCACTGGATACCAGGGAGCAGAGACCGGCACCTCCCTTTCCACTTCGCCTCCTCGGGAGGCTGTAGAGAGCACCGAGGTGGTGCAGTGGTCTGGGCAAACCCAGAGTCCTGAGCCGCGCCTTACAGGTGGTTGCCGTTGTCGTTTGCATTTGTTTGGGTTGGCTTCGTTAGGTTTTGATGGGGTTTCTTTGTTTTCCCCAAGCGGTGCCGCGGCACCGAGGGCCGGCCTTCGGCGACCGGA